>OX243817.1:23376417-23523917 GCA_945859605.1 Lumbricus rubellus
CTAGCGTACCCGGCCACGCGTTTCTGTGGCTGCAAAGAGCATCCAACCACCCGTCCCTACCTCCATTTGACCTCCCCTTCCCCTCACCATCCCCTCCCCTCCCTCTCCTCCTCCCCTCCCCTATCCTCCCCTTTCCCTCCTCTCCCCACCCATCCCCGTGCAATCACCTAGACTCCTCCTCCACCTTCTCCCTTCTCCCTCCCCTCCCTTCCCCTCCACCTCCCCTGCACCCTACCCTCCCCCTCCCCCTCCCACTACCAGTTCCCCCTCCCTCCGTCCCTTCCTCTGCCTCCCTGCATCCCTCCATCCTCCATTCCCCTCCGCTCCCTCGCCTCCCTCTTCGTCCCGCTCCCTCTCCCTCCTCTCCTCCCTCACACCCCTCCGCTCCCTCGACTCCCTCTTCGTCACGCTCCCTCCCCCTCCTTTCCTCAATCACATCGTCCCTTCCCGATAGCGACTCTCCTCCTTCACACCCCTCCGCTCCCTCGACTCCCTCTTCGTCCCGCTCCCTCCCCCTCCTTTCCTCAATCACATCGTCCCTTCCCGATAGCGACTCGGAAACGCGTACGCAAGACGGCCGCTATTGAATGTGTTGAATCTATATTTTTTAAAATGCGCTATATAAGCCTTGCGGAACCACCATTTGAAACGCGCCCGAATTCGGCGAAGGCATAATAATTAGGCCTATGGAGATTTTGAATTTGAACTCGGAATCGGTCGAATCGGGTTTGCATCATGCTTTTTTGCTAAACTCTTTTACACCATAAACAATTTTCACTTCGATTCGACCGATTATTGAAACCGTCCATAATTATGCCTTCGCCGAATTCGGGCGCGTTTAAAAATGGTGGTTCCGCAAGGGTCATATAGCGCATTTTCAACTCGGAATCGGTCGAATCGAAGTGGAAGTTGTTTTTTTGTTGTAAAAGATTTTTGCAAAAAAGCATTAGGCCTATGCAAACCCGCGCCTATTGGAACGGAACGTTTTGCTGCAATTTTGAAAAGAATCGTTCCAGGACTTTCCAAGATCCTTGAGGAGAAAGATTCGTGCGAACGCAGTTACATTTTTATTTATATAGATATGCTAGAAGTAAAAAATACTCTGACCGCCAAGGGAGCCCCTGAACAGTCGGAGCCCATGGGCACTGCACAGGCTGCACGACTATTGCCACGCCACTGCTTGCTGTGGCTAGCAAAGATTTAAAATAAAAAGATTATCTGGTTTCCTATTTGTCAATTTCAAACGCAAATTTAGACCGTCACATTATTTGTTTTTGTTAGCAAGAATAGTTTAAAAACTAGTTACACACAGATATGACTTGCTGAAAGGAATCACAAATTTTAAAGCTTGACCACAGATAAATGCTTAGGCAAATTTAGTTCTCCCATTTGAGCTCTATATACATGCAGGCTACATTGAGAATTTCTGGCTTTGGTTCTTTCAACCATAATTTTTTTTAAATTTAAGGTAGTAGATCTAAACATAAATATGTTGCATCAACTTGCATGCACTAGGCCTATATATAGTTAAGCAATATAGTAGGCTATGTGATTGGCTATGTAGGCTATGTTGTGACAGAAAGAAATGACGATGCTGTTATATGAGTTTTAGGACAAAATGGTAGAGGACAAAATGGTACGGACAAAATGGTACGGACAAAACGGTATGGATAAATGGAAGTTGGATGAGGGTATCTTATTGCTGAAATAGAGGGTGGATAGCTTTTTTGTGGCTGAATTAGAGCTATAGTGAAAAAAAGCTTGAGAAAAGGAGGCTGGATTGGCGAAAAAAATGCTTGAGAAATGGAAGCTGAATTGATGTGTTTCAATCATGTGCTTCATGATGTATCCAGCTTCAATTTCAGCCATAAGATTTCTTAATCAACCTTCATTTGTAATGCGCCTTTCATTAATCCAGCTGCTATTTTCAGCTATGAGAATTCCCTGATCCAGCTTCTATTTCTAAAGCGTTATTTTCATCAATCCAGCTTCCATTTCATTTATAAAAAAATACCCATTCAGAGCCTTCATTAAGCTTCCATTTCACATGCGTCTTTTCATTAATCCAGCTTCTATTTCATATATAAAAATTTCTAATCCAGCTTTCATTTCATCCCTACCGTTTTGTCCGCTACCATTTTGTCCGGTCACCGTTATATGTTGCAGCGTTAAAAATCATTGATAATGAAAGTAAGATGAACCCAAAGTAAAAAAACTTGACGAAAATTTTAATTTCTGGTATTTTTCACGTACCCCTTATCCGTCGCCTGGCGTACCAAAAGCATACTGTTCTGTTCTCAGCCATCCTCGATCCGAGGGTCGGCCGCATCATGTACAATGTTCCTCCAACGCTGGATCAAAAGCATACAGGTTCTACATATCACTGCATGTGCACAGGATCAGTTTGGAGAGGTTTTTGTAGGGGGATCCTACACATAAAATTTTTCTTGGGGAAAATTACCTATGTACATGTTAACAACAGCTCAAGATTTTTCTATGCTGGGAATTTCATTCCTGGGGAACTTTCTCCCTGTCGTGTGAGCTTTCTAACAATGGCGGAAAGAGCTGACCATCGTTCGCACAGCAGTCACAGCCCCGCCATGATGGTGAAGAATACAGAATTCACGCTACTGTGCGATTCGTTACCAAGGCTACGAAAGCACGCTACTTCGCTTCGATCCACTGTTCAAATCGAAACGACTCAATTCGCCTCTCCCACCAACGTTCTCCAATAATTCGAAAGTTCAGCACTTTCGCAATATTTCCGACTTAATGATCTGACTGACCGTGCTTATAAATATAGGCTGATCGACTTCAGTTTCAACGATTATTACCACGGATAATTATATAACCGACAAGACATAGTGACAAAATATCTTGTTTTCTCATTTGGCCTATAACTTTTATCGAGACCACTAGAGTTTAACTTTTCAGGCAGCCCATCAAATTGATGCGTCTACCATCTCCAGTTACAAAGGTCTGAATCTGAGTATACGCTTCTCCAACCGTTTCCAAATTCGTTGCCTCCCACTACGCCACACGCTCAGTCTCTGCATCTGGAGTCGTTTACATGTTGGCATGGAAACATGTTCAAGCCATTGTTTAGCTCTCGCAGAATCGTTTCAATTCTTTTTATTATCTAGTCTAACGCCACATTTAATCAATTAAATAAACAAATACGCCACAGCTGAATTGTCTAACTCGTACATTTTAATGTATTGACATGTTTAGTTTTTAGTTTTATTTGATAAGCAGTTAAAACGCTTCACCCGTACTCCCTTTTGCAGGCCGACCGCTCTAACCAATCGGCCACCGTGCCTCACGATAGTGTTCGTGGTGTTATGCACTGTCGAGATTGGAGCATCAAAGTGCAATAAGTGTGGGTCCTTATTCCATAGACTTTTACATTAGGCCTGTAGGCCTACTCGATTATTAGCATTCAGATAGATATCTTTTGTTATCCGCTTTATCCACCCACCCACCCCCGTGCAGGCCTGCACGGTATGGACTGTGGACTAGGTGAGTAGCCTAAGTAGGCCTAAGTTAAGTGTGTTGCTTTAGCCCCAGAATCAACCTTCTGACGTAATCACGGGCATTTAATTGACAGACAATGAAGAGTCATAGTCTCTGTAACAAGATAAAAAAATTTGCTAGATAGGCCGATAGAAACGCGACCCTTAGTAGGCCTATTGTGTTTTTTTCCACGAAAGATAGGCCTAGCTGTTGACGCTGATTGTTATCGCTAGCAATCTTGACACCGAACACCCACACTACACAGTCTATAAGAGTGGTCCGTTAGGCCTACGCAAAAATCCATACATGAAGGCATTAAACATAGCCTACTTTTCATAATGTTTCGGAAACTTTTGCAATGGTTATGAAGCGTTAAAAATAAATCTTTTATTGTGGTTATGAAAGCGTTCAACCAAACCTTTTTAATTGACAATGACAGTTCAGGCAGACCTTTCATAACCACTGCCGTTGATAAGGTCCTGCGAATGTCGGTGCAAAGACTACCACAGAGACCCGTGTCGATCGGGCAACCGTTGGTTTACTACCATGTAATACGGCGTATGTGTGAATCTTCAAAAAAATTCTAAGGTTTTCGTGTATGTAGGGAAGAATATCCAGGTTTGGGACAGGTCCTGCATTGGAACACTAGTGGTATCGAAGCCATAGAGCTATCGCGTGTGGCGCCACCCAGAGGACGTATTTTTCATGTGGCGAATGATCATACGTCTTATCCTGCAATAAAGAAAGCGTTTTGCAGAGATATTGGAGATTTAAAATTTCGGGCAAAAAATTTAATTTTTTACTCACTCAGTCTTGACCACTGCATTAAACGTCTAGTGATAATTTTGCTTCAACCATCAATAAATTATATAGGGCAGTATATTGCAAAGCATATGGTGAAATTTGGGGGTCAATCATTTAATACATTTTAAAGATTTGTTTTTAAGATTCACATTTCGGTGTGACCTTGCGCGCGTTATAAATTTATTTAATAATAATAATAATTTAATATTACCGGTATCTCAAAAGTAGTGCCCTAGCCATTGATGGCTTGCATTGGGGCATGCGCAGATGGCCTGCATTGAAGCTATCCAAATGCAGGAAATTCATCCTAGGAAATTAAACTTCAATGGTTTTGCTGTATTTTGTGTGAAAACAGAATGCAAACAGGATGGGTAGTAGGATGGTCCTTAGCTCCATGTAAAAATATTTTTGTGTGAATTTTAAACGAGGCACCCTCCTAACTTATTCCTTTAGGTTAAAAAATATTAATGCTGAAAATTTTTGAGGATTTTTTTGAGTTTTAGGGGTTGCTACCGGACATAACATATATCAATGTGAAGACACAGGCGAAGCATGGAATATCGTATATTGTATACTATTACCAGTGTAAGGTTGAATGCACAAATTAAAATAAATTCTGATGGGCAGTGGACCGTGTTGAAGGTGGACTAGTGGGCTGTGGAGTGTGGACTGGTTTACTAGCCTATAATATTTGGGTCAAAACACATACAAACGGACATTAAAATTCCAGTTAATATTTCCATTATTGCATCAGAGTCTTTTCCCGACGATAGGTTTATTTCCTCACAACCAATAGCAGACTCTGCTTCTGATACTCATTATTTGTTTGAAGCTTGTTAGGCTGTACTTGTTCATGAGTGCCAGTCCACACTCTGTTATGTCAGTCACAACTTTCACTGACCTCGCAGTGGCCTAACCTAACTTGAAGCTCTCGTCGTTTGATCAACGTGTTGTTGGAGAAAACTTGATGGAATGCCTGTAATGCTGAAAAATCTCGTGTTTTCTGTGACAAAATCTTCCAGTTGCATTGAGCTGTTTTGTAGTGGATGTTCGAGCCAAGTTTTATCCAGAGTAGTAACCGTTTGACGTTTGGTATAAATGGAAGCCCCATAAACTTCTTCTTTAGTTCTGTGCCGCCAGGCAGGTTCATTATTTTGTCCAATGACGCCACGCATATCTGTTCTGTGCAACATCTTTAGCCCTCTGTAACCGTCCTTTGTCATCATCCATGCAGTCCATCAGCATTGTTCTTGGTCTTCCTCTTGTCTTTTCCCCCTCCATTCTTCCTTCGATGATGTCTCTTACTATGGTGTCACTCCTCATGATGTGGCCAATCCAGTTTCCCCATTATCAAAGCTGGTCGACACAGTGTAAGAATTGTGAAAAAATAACTGGGGGTTGGACCATTATCCACTTGGAATTGGGGTGTGAAAAACAGACTTTACTATGGGGCTCTAATAAAGACTGGGGGGTTTAAACCCCCAAACCCCTGGCAATTCTCACCCTGGGTTGACACCCACTCCAGAAATGAGGACAGGAAGACGATCTACTATTACTTTACTGCAGATGTCTTCCAACAGCCTCCCATCCCAGTGAAATGAGTGAATTGTTAGAGGAACTCCTGGTTGAGATTCAGCTCTCAAGTTTTCAGCAATTTTCTGCCGACTCTTTATACGCTGCTTACGAATTGAAAAGCAATTGAGATTGAACTATGTGGGATTATTGCCAAGACATTGCAGTGCGAGAGTAGGCTTACAAGTGTTGAATTTCTGTTACTCACTCTTCAATGGAAGCTAGTTCGCATTGATGAAATTTGTGATGATATCATTGTTTAATCTACTCTAGTCACTCATTTAGACATTGTCAACTGGAATATGATCTATTATACTCTACTAGATAGGATTAGAACCAGATTTGTCGTTTGTCCCACCTGCTCCACATGCGTTGTCCCAATGCAGGACGCCATGGTCTGAATTGGGACACATTTTGTCACAAAGGAAAATTCTAATTTTTTTCTTTAGTCTTGTGATAATATTGCAATAAAATTACTTTCGGTTCATGAAGTGTTGCTGTTTCGGACTACATCAACAATATACATGTACTACAACTAACACAGATTGTATGCCATAAATGTAAAATTTGTCTCAATGCTGGACATTCTCCCCTATGTATGTATGTATGTATGTATGTATGTATGTATGTATGTATGTATGTATGTATGTATGTATGTATGTATGTATGTATGTATGTATGTATGTATGTATGTATGTATGTATGTATGTATGTATGTATGTATGTATGTATGTATGTATGTATGTATGTATGTATGTATGTATGTATGTATGTATGTATGTATGTATGTATGTATGTATGTATGTATGTATGTATGTATGTATGTATGTATGTATGTATGTATGTATGTATGTATGTATGTATGTATGTATGTATGTATGTATGTATGTATGTATGTATGTATGTATGTATGTATGTATGTATGTATGTATGTATGTATGTATGTATGTATGACATTGTATGTATGTATGTATGTATGTATGTGTGTATGTATGTATGTAGGTACGTACGTACGTACGTACGTATGTATGTATGCATAAGAACATTTATATAGCGCCTTACATCACCCTCCGAAGGTGCTATAGTGGCTATACTGCTTGTTCCTATCTCTGGTAAGGATAATTTCCTTTTATTGAACAATCCAGTTGACAGGCCACAACCGGCTACAATATACAGTTAAGAAATCGAAACAATTCACAAGAACACAACTCACAAATCTTAACAACTAACAGAACAAACGGCATGCAATTTTATCCTCGAGTGCACGCTGCTTCCTCTATAATTAGAATATTGCATCAGGCTGCCAGACTGTACCTAGGACTCTTTCACAGAGACCATAATCATTAATCACAATAATAATGAGTTTCGATTATTCAACTTTCCAGTTGGCAGACCGCAACAGCTTACAGTATAATACATACTTTACACTATATACAGTTATGCAATTGCCTTAGGCTAGTTAAGATAAAATAATTAATCTGAATAGAATAGACAGCCTGCAACACAACGGCGCTAATAGCATATAAAGCACGTCTACTATAGAGGATTTTTCAGCTTTATCACACTTACACTTCATTCTGTACATTGGCTTTCTATCGGTGAGCGCATAGTTGTTTAAAACGTTTTTTTCGTTTTTTATTCTCTCCCAAAACACGTCGTTTTTTCGTTTTTTATTTTTTCCATCGTTTTATTCCGTTTTTTATTTTTTATGTAACGCCATTTATTTATTCTTTGTCTCTTATAATTTTTCTTAATTTAATTTTTTCCTGATATTCCTTACGTTTTCAGCCCAATCTCAAGGTTTCAGCTAACTGATGTCATTATTTAATTGTTTAGCGTCATCATTTAAGTGATCAATGTAGAAAGTAAACAAGGGTTTTATGTCTAAAATGCATTTTAAGATGTAAAAAGTCAAATTATTTTCCCGTTTTTCCGTCTCCGTTTTTTTGTCGTTTTTTTCCGTTTTTTTATTTTTTCGAATAAAACGACGTTTTTTCCGTTTTTTTATTCCGTTTCCATCGTTTTTTACATCTATGGGTGAGCGTATCACCTTCAAGCTGGCACTCCTTATGTAGGCCTACAGATCATACACAGAAAATCTACCAATGACTACCATCCTACTTAACGTCCATGGTCACTCCACCAGCATCTGCTGGAAAGTATATAGTACCTGGTACACGTCTTAGTCAGACCCGATTAAAATTAAATAACAGAAAAACCCGTTTTAAACGGAAAGTTTACACACACAAAACAGTGACAGCCTACTTTTATCTGAAAATATTCCTAGAAAGAATTCGAGTAGGCCTAATATCGTAGCAATTCGTCGCTTTAGGCTATTATCCTCTGCATGAGAACCAAATCATAAGTTTACCGCTACCGATGAGCCCATTGAGCCGTCGACATGGGCCGCATTGTCTACTAAAGTTAGTTGGTCTCCAGACAATTTCTTCTAACCAGAGCATAGACAGTGCACTCGTAGAAGCAAACAGTGCATTAGCGATTTCATGCCCCCCCCAAATTCTTAGCAGGAAAATATTTTCTGGCAGTCTTGCGGCAGAACAACGACCAGGGTAAATGGTTTATTACAGGGATTGCAAACTAACATATATTTCGCGGTTACGCCAGTAGTAGTAGGCCTAGACCCTGGCGCAAGCTCTATCTGACCTATATATATATGTCCCATCTGACCAAAACCAGGCGTAAGTCGCAACACACGCTTCTGAGATAATGACCGAAATGTAAAAAAATCGATTTTTTTACATTTTTGTTTTTGACAGAAAATGATAAATAAATATGTTTTATTAACATTAACACTGAAATATTTCAATTTTTAAAAATTTTTAATGATATTTTTGATAATTTTGTGTTTTTTTTGTTCACATAATTCCATGAATTTTTCCCGCCATATTCCACTTTCCCGCCATTGGTAGCCTTATTCGGCATGTGGCTGACATAATAAATTATTAGGCATCAGTGAAAAGCCCAGACTTTCCTCTAGTCTATTACGCAATCTGTTTATTTGTTGAAAATTTTATTTAATTACGAATAATATAATAAAATTGAATATTGTTCTAAAGAATCTTGCATTCCAAAGTTATAGATAACTTTCAATGCATTTTTCACAGAATTGTAATTTGAACGGTCGAACTACATTTTTACTCATAACTTTGGACAGGAACATGGTAGAGTAACAAGATTTGTGTCATTTTAAAGAAGAGACTTCATTCTTTTAGAAGATAAATGACACTCATATTGTACAATATCCGACTTACGCCTGGTTTTGGTCAGATGGGTCATATATATATAGGCCTAACTAACGTTGGGCTTGGGCGCTAAAGCCCCCAAACGAAGCTGAAGCCCCCCAAAATAAATCAAGCCGTTGCATATGTATGCTTTCGGTTAATTATGCTACAGCACTCGTCATGCTCAAGGATTAAGCCCCCCCTCAAACGAAAAATCCTAGTTACGCTACTGTTAATTGTGTTTTTTCGTGTATTTTGACCATGCAGCGAAGAGCATTCTCGGTAGTGCCATGCAAAGGTCCAGCTATCTGTAATGACCTTCCTGTGGTTAACCTACATTAGCTCCGGTTTCCCCCTTGACTCGATCTGCAGACTCTTTAATTATTTCTTTATTTCGTCTTTTTAAGACATTTTTTTACCACGCCCCGTGGTTTGAGAGAACCTCTGAGTAGAATTCTTTAAGGGTAGGGCCTACTATATAGGCCAATTCATTTGATTGATAGATAGATTAAATTTATAAAAACAGAGTGTATGTTATGCAATGTACACTGTACAGTGTACACAATAATTATAATGACGCCACTTCATTATGTGTCGTGTTAGCACTTGAGTTCCGATCAGGTGAGGTAGGCTATAGCCTAGTATTTAAATATGCAAGAAAACTTATAACTCTTTCTTGCATCTCTTGCAGATTTTAAAATCAATCCGTCTGGTAAATTGTAATGGAAACTGCAATAAGGGCCTCCACACATGTACAAAGTTGTATATGTTAAATCAGTAGTATTAAAATAATTTGACAATTTGTTCGGAGATTTTAAACTCTATTTTGCTTTTATAATTGACAATGGTCAAAAATATTCCTGTTGCATGTGTGCCATGTGTGGGAGCCCCTGTACGGCCGAACATGTCGAACATGCCTTAATCCGACCCTGTATCTACATGTTTCTTCCATTAAAGGTCATCAGAGAACACCAGTTACACGACTCCAAGAACTTTGATTTCATGCACTCGATTCAAAGAAACTCCGTTTGTTCGTTTTCTGCCTCCTCTCGGCGGGGTTGGTCGCAAGAACAGAAACTCTTTGCTGCTTAGAAAGACATGGGTGATTTTAAGTGCACGACGCCAATTATCTTGGATTGAATTTTTTATTTTTGTTTCAGAAACATGTAAAATCTTGATCACCACCGAAATTTCTCATACACCTATGCCCTGGGGGGGGGGCTTTAAAGTGTGCCGTACAATTGGAACTGCTAAAACTGTTGTTAAGAATTTACATGCTTAAAACTTGAATAGGCTATTTTAAACTTTCTATTCCGTATGCTGCAAATTACAATGCTCATATTCCGCCGTAGAACTATTACCTACAGTGATGAGTGTTGACCTGCAGTCTCTGCTATTTATTAAATGGTTCGTACTGTCACTTCTATTTCATATAGACTCACCTCAAGGTAATAGGCTGTCACGATCACTTTCGCTCGCACGAGTACGCTGTTATTTGTAACATTATTAAGTACCACTGTTCCTGATTTTTTCTCCTCGAATAACCTACAACCATTTATAAGCTGCAGACACTAGTAGGCCTATATTTAAATATCCTGTGCGGTTTTGCACGTAATAGCCTTCATTAAACTGTCGTAATTAAGCTGTTACAATTTTCGTACCTCCTTACTAAGTTTGAATTCACTTTGTTTGTATTTATATAAATGCAACATGTCTTCGTTTTAGGCCTATTATGACGTTTACAGCAACTTTGCATTATTTTTTATGCTTGGTTGCACGAATATGCACGCACATCTGTGTGGCAATATGGCTCCATAATCTGCCGACATAGCTGCTCATAACTTATAACTTTGTTTCCAGAATGTGAGTTGCCGTTCTAAGACGCTCGCATCAAATAGGTCTACTGAAGCTTCGGGACTGGTCCTTCTTGAGAGTCATGAAAATTTGCATGGTTTAAGAGGCATACGTACCTCACTCACAATGGCAGAAGATAATTCGACACCATCCCTTCAAGATTGGATAGACTTTATGCGAGGCAAACCGAAGAAACATAAATCTTCACGTCAAAAGTCACAACCTATTGAAGGTAAAAAATTGTTAAGAATCGACACTTAAACAGTTTACCTATTTAATTTGTTACTTAGGTTATTGCTTAGGCTTTAGCATATCTAGCCTATCAGCTTTAGTTGACACCGGCCTTGGGCCGTACAGGCCTACATATGGCTACAATCTGAGTAGCCTACTACAACGAGATTTCGCCTCTTGATTGACAGTAATCTGTCGCATTGTTACTGACTGTACAGTTGCTTACTCAGGCGAGTTGTGCCTTTCATTCTCAAAAATTAAGTGTTGCACCATCGGGTCTACACGTAGGGTCGTTCCAAATTCCTAGTCAGCTCTCGAGCCGATGCTCAAATTCTGCTCAGATGTAAGACCAATGCACAGTTAAATTTCTTTCTAATTTCTGTACTAAATGCCTAATCGTATGAAGCAGGCACATCATCAAGAAGATATCTGGGCTCACAGACAGTAGAGCAGTAGTAGACTATGCTTGGGTGGCCCTGCTTGAGGACCGAAGGTCAGCCTTAATGAGAGCTCGACAATCAGTAATCATTCAATCATGTCTTGACACATCGTCAAGGTCTAAATGGCATAATCAACCTACTCCATATGGGAATTTCAGGGGAAGCATGCAGCTTAATTGTAAGTTAGTACTCCTTGCACTTTAAAAGTCGTCGAGAGTCAAAAGAAAGCGCTAACTTCGCGGTTGGTGTGAACTACGGTAAGCTTTGAAGCAACAAAGAAGTCGACGTTATTGAAACTGCATGTATGAAGCTTCGTAGAGCAAAGAATTCGAGGTTTCGTAACATTCGTAGAGCAAAGATTCAAGGTTTCGTAAGAGCAGAAGTTACAACGCAGACCGAAAATAAATGAATAGTGAACACAAGACAACTAACTGCTTGGCCAGTCGAGAAGAATAAAATTTCGTCTGTTTCAATCAAAGGATAGAACAAATTCCTTGATAATTGCGTGCAATTCAAACAAAGGGAAGTCACCGAAGCAAAGATGTGCGATGGAGAAGTTATAGCTGCTGAAAAAGTCGGAAATGAATGAGTTGACTTCAGAAGGAATAAACAAACAGGCATCACCGAGGTACCATGTTGCTTCGAATGTGACTCACCATCTCGAGGGCTGAGAATTACAGGGCTGAGGCTCTATATCCAAAGAGTACAATTCTGTGGTAGGCCTATTCCCATTTGAAAGTTCAACATTCAAGCACACAAACAATAGTGAAAATATTACAAATGTACCGGACTGTTTTAGTACGGTACATTTGTCAATATAGTGACATCGTACAGCGCAAGGGACTGAATAAAACATTTGTATGAATTTTTTTAAAGAATGCCCCACGCAAAAATGGACATAGATATTTATAACATTCAATGTACAGAATGTCATTGCCGGAAAGTTTTGTAGGATGACAGTGTGTCGATTAAATACCAAACAATAACAGTCTTAAAGCTGGAATTAGCGTGGAAGCACCAAACAAACAGCTTCACTATTATTTTCCATGCCTCAGTTAATCTTTGAATAGTTTCTAAGAAACATAATGATCCGTCAGATCATTATGTACTTCGGGTGAAAAAACAAAATAATTGTCACTGTGTTTGAGGCCAAAGCCTCTTGTAGACCCATGTTTTCGCAGACATTCAGATGATAAAAATAAATCACTTGATCCATTTTGGTTTTATTTGGGCCGCTGTCCCTTAATTGGATAGACAGTCAATTCTCGATGTTGTTAAATGCAGCATAGTTATTTGGCCGAAGGCGTAATCAATTTAGATTTTTTGTGGTCAATTCATGTTGATGCTTAAAATAACAACACGCATTGATCAGGTCTTTCAACTAGTAGAATAATAATATTTTATTCTGAAAGTTCTTTTGTACTAAATAACACAAACATTGACCCGTACATTATTGTGTAAAGTTATGTTTTAGCACGCCTCTGACATCCATTCGCATTTCACTAGGAATACATCTGCTTTTCACCCTGTCAAAGCTCAATCTAATACTAAGCGTTTTACTATTAAATCTTATGGCACTAAAGTATTGAACACAATACTAATTGACATTCGTCAATCCAGTAGTCTGCAGGTGTTTAAAAAGAGACTTCGTGTTTTTATACTTTCCTCCATTAAAGCTACTTCAAGTGCACATGACCATGTGTATTGTGTAGTTAAGATTTTAGTTAAGTACTTAGTTGAGTTTGCTTCTCTACATGCTCTTGACAATCTAAACTTTTCGAATTTTTACTTGGGTGACCCTCCCCAGCGGAATGTCCATCCCTTTGGGCTTTCGGAAGTGTGAGAAGGCACGGGCACAGTCCTAACCGCATAAAATTCCGGACAAGAAACCTGTCTTTATCCCAGTCAGTGTATCATTGATAGTTAGGTTTAGTGATAGAGTTAGTTCAGTATATGAAATAAATGTAAGTTTAGTGTTAGATTTAGTGTTATTCAGCAGGAAAGTCTGAGCAGAAAACCGTCTTAAAAGCTTGTGTTGCAATTTTGCCCAGGTGAAACTGTAAATTGCCTGGACTACTTAATAAAATCGTGTTCTGCTGCTTTTTGCTGCTTTACATCTTTGAATCGTCAAAAAACGAAGGTTGGCCTCACTAAAAGTGATATAACTTTTGCTCTGTTTAAACTATTTTGATGCAATCTGACCATCGTGTGTAGATATGAAACATGAACGCTCTTGGTAACAAAAGGGAACCCAGAAGGGACTACAGAGTCCCGCTGATTAGGGCCACCTATGCACATTTTCTGGTACTAGGCGTTTACAGATTCAGTACCAAAAATTGTGAGGGAATTTTACAAAATGAGGCTTATATCGGAAGCATACAAATCTGAGATATAGTCGATTTTGTCTCAAAAGGGGTCACCGGGTCAATTTTCAGTTTTTTGCGTTTTCGTTTAGTATGGTATCTCATCTTTATATTTTCACAATTTTGAATGTTATTTCCAATCGAAAATATAATTTATTAATTTTTATTTGAGTTTGTTCCAGCAAATTTTGACCGAAAAGTGTACATTTTAGGCTGATTTTAACGTCATTTTAAGGCGGGTAACAATCTGACACCCCTAGTAAAAATGGTATCGCCTGAAAGGTCAGGCTTTATAGTTTCCTAATCCGGTCACATAAATTATGCTAATGTTTCATTATACGCGTACGAGTGGACAGAATATAATGAATAATAACGCAATTTTCAAACCGTGCATGCTTGGTCAGACACGTGATCAAAATACGGCAACCGCATTGGTTGAATCCTTGGCGCGTGACGGTTCCCTTTAAATTTGTCGGCCTGCAGGCTCAGTTTCACCTTGACCTTAGCTAAGCTTAGTGGGTCTGAATGCCGAATGATCAAAATATTCCATTAAAATACTTTTAAAAGCGTTGAAAAGAATCACGAAGAGAATGTTGCACAGTTTCTAAACAATCTAAGCGAATTTGACCTATCAAATGCGGAGGCATCGGCTGATGGGTCGAATGTTAAAAGTGTGAACTTTTATGAAATCCGTCAAAAATCTTTGACCGCGATTTTCTCAGAACGAACGCAACTGGATTTTGAAGATACAAATAGTCATAACTTTGTCAAACGACGGTCAATATGAATAGATGATGGCTCATTTTAACCAGAATGATTAGCGCTATCACAATGGACCAAAATCTCATTTTTGATTTTTCACGAGTTAAGCCTCATTTTGTAAAATTCCCTCACAATTATATTCTATATTCCATCGTAATAAATCAAAATAAATCAAAACTTAACTAAGAAAACTAAACGTTCCAAATTTTAACAACATGATATTACATAATAAATTATGCAGATCTAAACATGATGATGTTAAGCAACAAATCTTTTTTTGAAAAAAAATCAATACCAAACTAAATAGGCCTAAATTAAGAAAACCTTAAGTAAGAAACATCAAACCTTAACTAAGTAGAGAGAGGGAAGTACTAAGTAGGAACCCGACTAACAGTTCTGGTCAATCAACCATAAACGTAAGCAATGCTTAAATGACCTAAGATTTGGGATACTGTGAAGGTTTAGAGGTATTCAATTTCATTCAATAGGACCTGCATACTTAATGGAAAATTTTCTTGAGTTTGTTCGGGAGCACACAGTTCTATATGAGGCTAAGTTTCTCATGTTGTAGGGTGTATATCTGCGGCTAGGGTAAAGAGATTGGCATGGAAGATAGGCAATGTGTTATAGGAATATCGATGCATGAATTCACACATCTGCAGTAAACTGTTGTTTAATTTGTAACACATTTAGAATCTGCGTGCTGCGTGAATAACTTTTCTGAGTGTGACTTGTAAGGAGAACCGGCTATTAATCTGGCAATTCTTTTCTGCAAGACAATAGTTCTGTGAAGTCGAGAGTTGTAGTTAGATGTCATTGTCCTATTACAATAGGATATGTACTGGTATATCATAGAGTAGTACAAGGTGAGCAAAATGTTTCTAGGCAGTAAGTAAGATATTCGGGTTAGTATTCCTATGTTTTTAGCCAGTTTTAGTGTTCTATGTCTACATTCCAAGTTAAATGTTGGTCCACATAGACTCCATGGAATTTTACAGATTTTACTTGTGGAATATAAATATTGTCTATGTGGACTTTTTCCCTCAGTTGTAGAGTTGATTTCCTATGAGAGCAGAAAAGAGTGTAGTTGGTTTTTGTCAAGTTAAGAGATAGCTTGCTTGCCTTGAACCAATCAGACACTAGTACAAGTTCTTCGTTAAGGATTCGGAATAATTCCTCATAGGAATAAGATAATGGCCAGAATAATTGAATTGATTTTTAAAAAACTTTTTGTTGCGTCAGGTTTTTGAATCGTCAAAAAACGGGGGGGGGGGGGGGTTTCTTCACTAAAAGTGGTATAACTTTTGTTGTGTTTGAAATATTTTGATGAAATCTGGCCATCATGTGTACATGTATATATGAATTGCCTTTAAGACTGTAAAATTTCCTGTCGAAATTCTTCCTTTTCCCCAGATATTGGCAAAAATCTTATGAAGGGGGGGGGTATTTTTTTGGCCCACCCTGTATATAATATATAACTATAGGATACGAAAGTTTGAAGAAAACCAGGACTATCGTAGGTTCCATGCCTATTCGCCAATGTTTCAGACTGGGAAAAACCACGACTTTTCATCGGAACAGATGCCAATGGCGGACTATTTGTGAATAAAGAAACAGAACAGTGCCTCGAGAAGATCATTGCCCCGGTTGTTGTTGTCAGTGTGGTCGGATTGTATCGCACAGGAAAATCTTTCATCTTGAACCGACTTAGTGGTTTGGGGCAAGGTTTGTTCATCTAGTTATACAATACTCAATCAATCAATCAATCAATCAATCAATCAATCAATCAATCAATCAATCAATCAATCAATCAATCAATCAATCATTCAACCAATCAATCAATCAATCAATAAATCAACCAATCAATCAATCAACCAACCAACCAATCAATCAGTCAATCAATGAGCATTTGTATAGCACCTCTTCAAGATCTTTACTCAGAGGCGCTCCTGGTTCATGCTCTAAATGAGATGCGCTGCGAGAAAGGAAGACAGTGATAGACCTGACGCATATTATGTTCACTGTCCCCCGTCTGTAGCTAATACAGCGGTTCAATCAATAAACCGGGCCATGCAGACCTTAGAAACTTGGATGTCTTCCAACCGCTTACGACTAAATCCAGACAAGACCCAATACATTATGGCTCGGCACTCGCCAACAACTTGCAAAACTTAACTTGGAAGCTTTAACTCTTGAGTTTCCTGGGATCACATTTGCCTCCGCTGTTCGGGACCTTGGTTTCACATTGGACCGAGAGCTGATGTTCTCGGAACACATAAATCTACTTTGTCGTGATTACTACTACCAACTACGTCAGCTTAGGGTGGTATCTCGATCTCTGACCCATTCTGCTGCTGCCACTCTTATCCATGCCTTTGTTGTCTCTCGCCTCGACTATAATTGTAGTTCCCTCTATCTCGGACTCCCGGCAATTCGGATTGGGTGTCTTGACCGAGTTCTGCGAAAAGCCGCACGTCTTATTGGTCGCATTCCTAAATTTGATCAAGTCACGGAATACATGCGGAATGTCCTCCACTTGCTTCCAATTCCACAGCGGATCGCTTATAGGGTTTCTGCATTAGTCTGGCGCTGCATGGAGGGTCTTGCTCCCATGTACTTGCAGGAGCTTTGCTGTCCCACCTCTGGTGACCAGCGGCGATCTGACCTCCGATCGGCTGATCAAGCTGAACTCTTGACCTCTCGTTCTCGAACTGCTATAATTCAGCGGCGCTCTTTCTCAGTGGCTGGCCCTAGAACCTGGAATGGGCTCCCTGTTGCAATCCGCCTTGTGCCTATAGAAGTCACACCACTATGTTTCTTTCTCACTCAAACACTTTTTTATTTAGCCGTTGTTGGACTGGGAGCGCTTCTGAGTAGCTTACCTTGAAGGTGCTCTATATAAAAGGTCGATAATAATAATAATAATAATACATTTTTAAAAAATGCGCCAAATACAACACCCTTGCACAAACCTACCACTTTGTCCCGTTGGCAATTGAGACTCTTGGCCCAATCAACAGCAGTGGTCTATGTTTCATCACAGAGTTGGGGCGCTGTCTAGCTCGTAAAACCGGTGACACGAGAGAAACCAGCTATCTTTTCCAGCGCATTGCCATTTTAATTCAACGTTTCAACGCCATTGCCTTCCAAGGCACCTTTGCTTCGCCTGATCTTGACGAGTTCTAGCCGTTCCAGAATACAATTTTTTTTAAGTCTCCGGATAATTTTTTGAAATCCCGAGGGATCTGAGATACCTCAAGTAAAAAAAATAAAAATAAATTAATAATAATAATAATAATAATAATAATAATAATAATAATAATAATAATGCCTGGGCTCGACGAGGCCGTTGTACTCTGTTTTTAATGGAATATAATGATGACGATGTTGATAATAATAATAAAAAGAATAGTAGCCTACTAATAATTTAATAGTAATAATAATAAATTTAAAAAAAATGCGCCAAATACAACACCCTTGCACAAACCTACCACTTTGTCCCGTTGGCAATTGAGACTCTTGGCCCAATCAACAGCAGTGGTCTATGTTTCATCACAGAGTTGGGGCGCTGTCTAGCTCGTAAAACCGGTGACACGAGAGAAACCAGCTATCTTTTCCAGCGCATTGCCATTTTAATTCAACGTTTCAACGCCAAACTACTGGTTTACCTGGAGCTATGGACCGGCCACTCTAAGCAAACTGAAATTGATCTGTTAAAACTAAACCAAGACCTAAATCTAACATTCCTGTTATAATAATAATAATAATAATAATAATAATAATAATAATAATAATAATAATAATAATAATAATAATAATAATAATAATAATAATAATAACAATAATAATAATAATGTGGCATAATAATAATAATAATAATAATAATAATAATAATAATAATAATATAATATTATAATAATAGTATTATTAATAATAATAATAATAATAATAATAATAATAATTTATATAATATATATAAAATAATAAAATAAATAAATAAAAAATAATAATAATATACTGGGATATGCGGTCAGACTTGGCGAACACGCCAGTAAGTCGTGCCGCAGCCCGGTGGACACTCTTCAACCTCTCGATCCGAACCCACGGGAGACCAGCAAAGATGGCGAAATAGTCCAGGTGGCTCAGCACAAACGCGTGAAAAAGGAGACCAGGCATTCTCGCTTGCAGCGAATTGCTTAGAGCAGTGGGGGCCAACCTTTTGTACTCAGTGTGCCACAAACTATCGCCTGTACCGTCCGCGTGCCACCACATATAATATCCTACCTGACAAGAGGAATGTAACCTGTTCCAATTTAAAACTTGCACTTGCATAAAGTAACTATATATAATTTTATTATATATAATATATACATGTATAATATACATATGATGAGACCGAATACCGAATTTTCACATATATTATATGTGAAAATTCGGTATTCGGTCTCATCACAGCGTGTGTCCATGGCTGCAATGTTATACATTATTATTATTGCTTAGATTTTGAACCTTTACAAAACTTGAAAAAGACTTTACTCGCCATCAGAATGATTTTCTTTCATACTGATGTCAGACTTAACTCGTATAAGTTTGACCATCATTATCAATTCATCACTGGCAAACAATGACTGTTCTGCCTAAAGGTTCTTTCTCTAATATTAGTTCTGATAGCTTACCTAGGCCGGTAGTTTTCGTTAGAGTTCTCCTGTAACTCACTGAAGTGAATTTCAATGTTAATTATTTAAATACATGCACCACAACTGTTGCAGTACACAGCAATTGAATAGCAATGCTAAAGACATAACCAACACCAAAAACCTATTATTTTGAGAATATCAGAAAGTCTCTTCCTTTGTTTTATCCTACAGCCCTACGGTGGGGGTGAAACTCAATTTCTTATCTCTGAATGGATGCTGTGGAGAGTGTGGACTTTGACCGTCAGCCGACGGATGAGTCTGCCTCAGTCCACTTCGCGCGCCTGTGCTGTGTCCGTCTGCAGTTAATTAACCTTTCCCTGCATGGTCACTGCAGCTATGGAGTTACAGAGGTGCCTAAGATTCACCATAGACATCTAGATATATTGCACTAAATATATAGGAGCCCTTGGATTCGTATAGTGCCCTAAGAGATAACATTGTAAACTAGCAGATCTAGTAGCATAAATATTTTTCAAAAATGCCATGGTCCTCCGTGCCACTCATCATAGGCCGGCGTGCCACAAGTGGCACGCGTGCCGCAGGTTGGCCACCACTGGCTTAGAGGGTTCGGGAACTGGTTTGGCGATGCTACCTTGGTTTTGTCCCTGTTATGTCTATCTCAGGGAGTTTTGCCACTCCACACAGAATGTCCTCTATGCGGATACATCTATCAAGCTGCGATGCGCGTTCTTTGTTGCTGGCCCTGTGCTCTAAGTTCATATTTGCACCTATCACAATCTTAAAATGTTCTTTTTAGCGGAGGGTGTGAGGGTGGGTCGGAAGCTCTTCTAAGTATTGTTATGAAGAGGCGCTATATAAATCCTTGTCGTGAGTGAATAACGAAAGGAGACCGCAGCTTTAAAAGTCAGAGAACGAGCAATGATAGCCTACTGAGCTGCTGCAATTCGTAATAGCAGCTGCGGTAAGCTTACACTTGATGCATACGAGGTGCAATGTCGAGTTCAGAGTCTAGGAGCATGCACTCCCAGGTGACGCATCACCGAAGAAGGTCATTGATGAGAATTAAATGGAGAGAGAACTTCGGTCTAGCTTGGCCAGCTGTTGTTTAGTGCCCAACCAAATGAATAATTGGTATTTTGGGCGTTGAGGCGGAGTTGGTTTGAGGGCATGCAATTTGCGAGGGAACCCTTTGCCATAATGCATGGTGCGGGCGGCCTCAAGAGTTGCGAGTGGAGGGCAGTGCAGATATGTTTGTGTGTCCCTGCATACATGTATACTGCTGGTTTAGCACGCCGTAAGATGTTAAGAGCGTGCCGATGTCCGAAGTGTAGAGCAAGTAATGTAAGGAAGTCTGAACAGAGTTGTGGAAGACCAGAGGGATCTGCTTTCTCCCAGAAGCACATAACTGGACCACCCAGCTAAGAAAGATCCATTAAAGCGAACGGCGAGCGAGTTCAAAAGAGATAGAGCGGCGTTTGATTGAGATTTCATGATCGACTGTGACAGCAGCTTTAAGGTAGTAGAGGATTTTAACGCAATTAGGCTACAGGCCTATTATTAGATATTAGAATTCTAGATTATTACACCCATCCGATGGTCCTTTGAACTTATAAGCCTAAAACGGTTCCCATCCCGTGAAGGATGTATATGCGCGCTAATTCTGCAAAACATGCACTATTGTGGGGGGGGGGGACTTCCTGTTGTTTTCGGTAGCTCTTTCTCGCTCTGTGTTTCTATTCCCCGACTCCTTCAACTTTCCATTCTCAGTCTTCTCCTCTCCTTCATAGTCGCTTTTCCACCTCGCCTCCTGTTTCAAGTTTATCCCTCTTTGCTACACAACATACTGTTAGCTAGTTGCAGATAAGTAAATGGAAAATGCATTCAGATACATGTAGTTTACATGTAGGCCGGGTGGGTGATAGGTAAGTGGGACAGGTCACTATAGTGGGACAGCTAAGCTAGTGAGGCTTACATGCTTATTATGTCCAATATATCCAAAATCTAAAAATACATAGTCTATGGCAATATACCCGACGTCATTAATAGGTGCGTACACACGTTTTATTGGAGGTATTTAAGGGCCTTTGGTGGTGCGTGTAACATTTCGGTGTTCGAAAGTTAGTGAATTTGCGGTTTACATAATTTTTATAACATTAACTTGCTAAGGGCCTTGTCGACACTAACGATAAGTAATTCTATTGAATGCAATTTATGTTGAAATATACTGACGAAATGAACTACCAGCAACGGTTTTTATCACCAAATCTCAACATGCATTTACAAAACCTGCTGGTGTGTAGGTGTCCCACTTTAGCGACAGCTGTGTTGTCAAAGTGGGACAGCGATCTGCTGCTAAAGTGGGACAGCCTATTTCAGCTGAACTAAGCATATGTACGGGCCCGTGTTGATAGGCCTGTTGAATATAAGCCTATATAAATCCTAGATTACGATTGCGTTAATTGTTTTCCAGTTCGGAAAAGAACAACAAGCACTAGACTAGTGATTAAGTCGCCTACTCACATACTGACCAGTAAGGAACATGGCGAGTTTCTGAAAGAGAGGGTCACTCGACATACGCCTAAGAAAAACAAGGGGGGGAGAGAACTTGAATGGACCTACTACTAATGGAAGCAAAGTAAAGAGACAGAAGAAAGAAAATGAAGTGACAGCTAAGCCAAAAACAAGAAAGCAAAAAAGAAAGCTGGGACAGACTATAGGCCTACAAATGAGCTCGCCACTTGTATACGAGTGTAGTGTTGTCGAGAACAGTAAAGCCGGAAAGAAACTCGCACAGTCTTGGATACAATGCAGCCCCTGTTTTCTGATTTTTTGTGCCCTCTGTGCGCAACAACTTACCTTCTAGTCTTAAGTTATCATTGACTACCTTTTTTGTATGTTAACTAGGCTTATAGACCTTTAAATTTTGATGCTCATAGAGCCTATCAGTGTTGGACCACTTTAGTAGCAATAGTGGACCACTTTACCGTTTTCGGAAGACAAATATAGATTGTCGTGCCTCCCTAAGAAACATCAAGTTATGGACCACTTTAATAGCTATTTTGTCCCACTTTAGCAGCTCCTGGAATCAGACACAGTCTAAACTGTCTGTGTATGCATTTTGTTTGGTCTGTTTTAATATATGGACTCCTCGACTGCACGTCATTCCCTTAAGTGTCCCACTTACCCATCACTCACCCTAGGCCTATATATTGACACTATTTACAATGGACACTAAGTAAAGTTGTAGACATTGGAACAAATTGAAACGATACTCACACAATTATAGGCTAGCAATTGTAAGCACCACTCGCATATTCTAGGATTTCTATACAGTCGTCATCCGCAGCTGGGAGACTCAACTTCGGGGGTCGGTATTAACGTAGATAAGCGACTACTAAGGGCACACGGCGATGCGCAAACCATTAGCAAAGACACACAAGGGTGACACACAACAGAGGCACTTCCAAACATAGGCGTACGGGAGATTTCAGCTGTGGGGGTGGGGGGGGGGGGCAAAGATTGAACTTCTGCCCCAAAAATAAATCCGGCAAAAATGTCGACGACCTTTTTTAGTAGTTCGGGGCTGTGTTTGCCCGAAAACCAGACTTGCCAGAAAGTGGGGGTCATTTGCCCCCCCTTGGACCACCGTCTCGTACGCCTATGCTTCCAAACGAAGCCTAACTATGACCGGTCTCCCCTAGCCTACCGAGAGCCTTTACGTATAGGCTACTCTTAACCAATTCTTTTTTAAAGACAAAACAGGGTGCGGTTTAACTTACGGTACACGCGTGAATGAATGAAAGATGGAATGGACGACAACTCTGAACAATGCATTCTTAAAATCGACTTAGGTCTTCATTTCTCCATCTCGACCTCGCTTTCCCATTTCTCTTGCCTACCACTCTGACATCAAAATTAATATGCATTCTTGTATAGGCCCCTAATAGGCACTTTAAAACTGTTTTTGGCCGTGCTGGAGTCGAGAGCACATCTGAGAGTTACTATAGAAACACTTGAATTCATGAATGAATGTATGAATGAATACAAAAATGCGGCAGACGTACTTTTGTTCATTATAAGCTTAACAGTCTGTTATCACAATTATGAAGCCTCAATGGAAACAAGCCTACGAAATTTCTTGAACATTGATTTGCCGCAATTTTACAACACAACTGACACACATTCTTTGCTTTTAGGATTCTCGCTTGGAGCAACTGTTGAGTCAACTACTAAAGGCATTTGGATTTGGGTTGTTCAACACCCAAAGAGGGATGATTGTCGTCTGGTTCTGATTGACACTGAGGGACTTGGAGATATGGACAAGGTACAATAGGCCTATAGACGATAATTGTCTCTTGGTTCAATAAATGTCCCCTAACCTTTGTTTTTAAGAAGAATGGTAAAAGTAAACTTTATAGAAAATAAAAATGTCAAAATTTACATTAATTAGTTGCCCCAATCTAACGAATAAATCATAGCAAAAGTACCAGAAAAAAAAATGTATTTTAAGTTGCTCTAGCATAGTAGATATCGTTGAAATTGCCATTGCATCTTTTACAAATTTCTGAAGAGTCCAGGCAACCCCTGGCAAATCGTCAGGCAACCCCCGTTGGGGTCGCGACCCACAGGTTGAGAACCGCTGCATTAGAGATCATTCGATTATTTAAAATTAAAATCCGCAGTCCTAAATGATAAATTAATGAAAATAACAATAACAATAGCAACAATTACAACGTCCACATCGGCGACCGCGGTTGACAATATTTCTCTCATGGGGTCCGCATAATCGATTGCTGCAGCTGCTGCTTATCCTTCGGTTCCTGTCTATAATACTGATGCTTATGATGATTATGCTGATCTCGCGGATGATGCTGATGCTGATAATTGATGATGCTGAAGGTAATGCCGATGCTGACCGTGACGATGACGCTATCGATCGGGGCTTTTAAAACTAATTTTTAAACTGCACAACCAGCAATTTTAATCTGGTGTGGCCTTTATATTGTTGACGACCTTTTTTAGCCATTCATCCGAAATTTCGCCTTTTCGCGTACTTTTGAATGCACAACCTTCCATTCCGGTCTTCCTTGGCAAATCTGCTACGGTTGCTTTTTTCTAATGTTTTCACTGCACAAGATTGCTTTTACAACTGCACAAATTCATTTGCAACTGCACATTTTTTGTACAAATGCACGTTAAAAAGCCCTGCTAGCGATAACAATTTCAACAACAGCAGCAGCATCAGGAACTAAAATTATAATAACAATAACACAGGGCAAGGAAGTTTTTGGCGAATTCGACCTTCTTCCGAATTTGCGATGTCGCTGTGAAACAGCGATATCACAGAAAACACTCGCATCCCTCCATCACGGGCTTCAAACGGATCATTTTGCGTCCATGTCTCTTTCTTGACATACAAGATAAAATATCTAAAGCCACGGACAACAATGAATTCTCTGTTGGAATATTTTTAGACTTTGTTGCAGCAATTGATACTGTGGACCACATAATTATCATATAGCTAAACTGGAATATTACGAAATAGGAGACTTAGGCCTGGACTGGTTCAAAAGCTATCTGAACATTCGCTATCAACAAGTCTTATGTAATGGCAACCTTTCTGATCTTCAACTAATAATTAATCTCTTTGGTGTACCTCAGGGGTCAATACTTGGGCCCCATCTATTTTTAATCTATATCAATGATCCACCAAATCCATTAACTTTCTTACACTAGGTCTATATCCTATTTTCAGATGATACTAATGCTTTCATATCTCACGTCTGGTATGAGGATCTAATATCACTGGTAAATGAGTAGCTAATTCTTGCCAATGACTGGCTTAGGGCCAATGATTTGTCATTAAATCTGTCAAAAACACTGCATAATAATTATTTAGGAGTTCTAACAAATTAAATCCAAATTTTAACAGAGAAATTACAATTGACAATACAACAATTCCTGCTGTTTCATCAACAACATTCCTTGGAATCCATATAGATAAACATTTAAAATGGAACACACACATATCCTAGAAATCACTAAAAGATCAAAACATAATGGTAGGCCTATACTTAGAAGACTATCCTAGAAATCACTAAAAATCAAAACATAATGGTATACTTAGAAGAATATCTTATCTGGTTCAATTACATGTTCTGCGAAAATTATGCTCTACATTGATCCATCCCTACTTAACATACCGGGTACTGCAACTTCATCTGGACTTCCACCTATGACACCTACTGTACCTACTCAGTTTAACAACTTCAATAACATTTCAGAAGAGAGCTATAAGAGTTATTTTAGAGTCACCGTAGAATGCTCATACAAAGCTTCCAATCCTTTAAATTGATCTCTTAATATAACTTTACTTAAAATAGCTCAAACCTTGGGATTCATGTACAAATTTAACATTTAATTGTTACCACCCGCCTTTGCATATCGAATTGTATAATCCATTCACTAAAACGTTGTTCGAGTATGGAAACCACTCCAAATTACTAAATCCAGCAAAAGAGAGACAGAACCCCAGCTTACGTGACAAATACTCAATTGCCGTAAATTTTTAGACCAACAATAATAATTATTTTAAATAATTATTTGTTGCTGCTGCCGTAGGATGATCTGGCTTGGCATCACTAAATTTTGAAACTGGTGCGTTTAATGTAACCTACTCAGGTTAGTTTTGTTGAGATAACGATAACAGAGATTGCAGAGTCCCTGTGCATATAATTATACGGCTCTGATCTACGTAGGTCTCCGCATTAATGCCACTAAATAGTAACTGGATTGCTAATAAACACTGAAGTTCGGATAATCTCTCAATGGGTGAGGAAAAACACAAAAAACCTATTAGGGTAGTATTAAACATTCAGTGCATTTTCAAAAGTTGTTTGAAATGTGGTACTTCAAATCTGATTGATATTTGGTGTTCATGGCGACTTAATGGTTCCTTTCAATCGCTCTGCAACAATGCAGAAGCGTTCATTCTCTGTTGTTGGTCCAACAACCTGGAATGGACTGGACCCTTGACTATGCGACACCTCCCAAGCTGTTCTAAATTTCACAAACTGTTGAAGACTTTTTCGCTTGATCTCGGCCGGGAGCGCCTCTGAGTAGGTAGATTGAAGGGGCGCTATATAGATTTTGATTGATTGATTGATTGATTGATAAAATAGGCTACAATTCATTTGCAGCTTTTCGCCAAACCCTTGTGCTCACCCCGCGGAACCCACTTTGGAAAACGCTGCCTTACAGCATACTATCCTACACTAGAAAACACTCATCTTGCTAGATGTAATCGGGGATATATAAGTTCCTATCCAAGAACTAATAATAATATACGAGCATTCTCCATCGTATATCAGGGTCCACGTGTCTGGAATATCTTGCCGGGAATGCTTAGAAAATTACAGAAATTAATTGTTGTTTAGTCTGGTTTTTCCTCATTACGTTTGTTGCCACTATTCTTTCAACAACCAATCGTTGATCTCCAAACAACTTACAGGGATTAGCCTATCTATCTTGCACCTTGGCCTCCCCTACCTTGCAAAAATGTTTACCTTCAGAGGTACCCATTGTTTCCAGGTACTGCCTTTATCATTGACCAGTTTCTGTTATCACATTTGTTGTTATCATCTGTTTAGAATTCGTCGCCTCACAATTATCTTGTTGTATGTCCATTTTTTCAGAATCGAGTTTAGACTTGTTTTGTAGCAAAAAATTGTTTATCTTTCTTCACTGTTAACCGTTAGGAGATACGACAAGTCGTTTTAAAGATATTCAACGAAAACTACTTGTTGTATGTCCATGATACAGGCTTGCCTTGTCGTATCTCCAATTTATTAAGTAATTTTTTGTTGTATCTCCAGTACCGCATTCACGGTTTAAAAGTGCATTGTCGTATGTCCAGAGAAAGCTCGTCGCTGATTGGACGATAAGGAGATACGACATTAATACACTGCCCACTTCGTTGTATCATAGTGTCGTATGTCCAGATAATAAAAACTTTCTTTTATTAAGAAAGGGTATTAAACTTGCGAAAATTGAAACCAACAAAGTCGCAATTGATTGTGTATTGCTTTCTTTTATTATTTCATATTTAAAAAATTTCTCACGTCAGGATGACTTGCAATTGATTTAAATCCATTTTATACAAAATTTTTCACAATTTCACAAAAACCATTCTAAGTTTCAGTTTAATTTTTGTGTAACATTCTTTAATTAATGTCGATGCTTTAATATGACGTCTTTGCTTGAAGTTTTATTGTGCACTGGATATTTTTTTCGCGTCCAAAGTTGCGAAACTTCAAACTCGTTTTTCTCGGAATTCACAAAAGTGGACATACGACAAGATAATTCTGAGGCGACGAATTGTCTTGTGTACAAATATTTTGGAAGCAATAAGAAGAAGAAAATACGAATTGTAGGCTATATTATTTAAGATGCTAGATATAATTATGTTGAAAATTACTGTAGGTAAAGCTGGATCATGACATTTGGATATTCGCGCTTGGGATTCTACTAAGTAGTACATTTGTGTACAACAGCAAAGGAGCTATTGACCAGAAGGCCATCAACGATCTTCAGTATCCTTATAAACTCTTATCAATTTGATATTCGTTCGGTAGGCTAATTCATTGACTTTACGCTGATGCTGATGCTTCCGCCGCTGCTGATGATGATGTTGATGATGACGATACTGCTGCATGATATGCTGTTGACGGATGATGGTGCTGCCGATGCCGTTGCTATATTCGTGAGGCGGTTTTGCTATATGCCATAATGCATGGCATATAATGATAGTCGATGTTTCATTTGAATGCTGAAGTTTTGAACACTTGAGATTGCCGTAATAACACTTTAAACGTTTAAAGGATACTAAGGCAGTGTGCAAACTAGGATAAGCGAGATCAAATGTTGCTAATATTGCAAATGATAAGCGCTTACAACGGCTAACATGCCGTTACCCTGCATCGAACTCCTACTAAGCTTAGCCTACATGCTGTATGCATAGGTGCGAGCACCGTAGCGTTTACATCTATAGGCCTACTAATTCAATGCATGCATGGTTGCGGCATGCCGCTCGAGACATCTTTCAACCGTAGAACCGATGTACAGTAGCTTAAGAAAACGTTTGTCAAAAAATTAATTATGTCGCCTTTCAGAGAATTTGCACGAAAATCCTAGTATAGGCCTATAAGTTCCGACTTCTGCTGTAAACTGTAAACGGCATTCAGAGTGCTGTTCTTGCACACCCAGGCTTTTTAACGTGCAGTTGTGCACACAATGTGCAGTTGTAGAAACACTTCTGTGCAGTTAAAACTAGCAAAAAAGGACATTGTCCTCCGATTTGAAGTAATTTACCATGGAGGATGGGAAAGGAAAGAGAGGTTTGTGCAGTTCTAAAAATTCCTTGAAACAGCCCTGTTGTACCCCGCTGTAGATTTAGTGCATTTACATGTATGGATGGCGTTTGATTGCATTCAATCGGAGGCGCGTAATTTAAATAAATTGTCAGCAGCAGAAGTTCCTGGAGTTTATGAAAAACACGAAAGTAGTTAATTGTAGAGCTGGTTTCAACCGCAATTCACTGAAAATTTCTAAGACTAATCGGCTGGCAGAAGTGACAAAGGCCATTCCAGCAGCGAGCTGAGTCCTGTGGTATGGCGTCATTGTGGCAACTCGGTCCAAGAACTGTAAACAAGAATCAGTTGTAAACTACCCGGTATGGATGGAAATTTGTGTGCATGGAGGCCAACCATCGGTGACTTTTCTAGCTAACTGAAGCATTTCTTTTATCTTGTCTCAAGGAGCTCGGCGAATCGGTCTCTTCCATCGCTGTTCGCAGCAGACTTGTTCGCCCTAGTGAGTAAGGCAATTTGGTTGAACCAGGTGCCCGGATTTTCACGGTCTAGCATAGAAGCTTTGCAGAGATCGACCCATGGCTCTTTCTAATTATTATTACTTCCTCAAAAGCATTAAACAAAAATTGAGAAGCAAGGGCTTCTCAACTTCTTTTCGT
The DNA here is from genome assembly GCA_945859605.1 of Lumbricus rubellus. Taxonomy (NCBI): domain Eukaryota; kingdom Metazoa; phylum Annelida; class Clitellata; order Crassiclitellata; family Lumbricidae; genus Lumbricus; species Lumbricus rubellus. Next base: position 23,405,884 of record OX243817.1, read on the forward strand.
CTCCTTCTGTAAGTTCCTTAAAATCATTCTCTTCGATCATTGTTCCATGGCACTATGTCGGGAGGACCTTCGTCGAGTCTTTCTTGGATTGTCATTATATTAGAAATAAATTTAAAAGGACGATTTAAAAATAGTGATGAACATTGATATCGATAGTTTAGAAATCGTCAAAACTCTGAAGATGAGTACCCCGAAATGAAATAATGTAAAAATGAAATAAATGCATTTACTAGCACATTATGTAGGCTATTTATGTAACTATACAATGTATGATGTAACTATTGGCCGTCCAGAACCAACTAGGCCTATTAGACGCTTTTTCAAAACACTTAGTCAGTTGATTCGGTTGGTTGTGAGCTTGCTCAGTGATGGATACTCTGATATGTACACTCTAGTGACTTGTATGCACACTCTAGGATGCTTAGTCTGGGGTGCGCGGAGAGCGTTTCCGGTTTCATGTTTCTTGTTTGCTTAATTACTTTTACCGTTGAATAAATGTTTAATAATCTAATTCGATTATTAGAACATAACACTCAGGGTCGAGTAAACATCCTCCGAAATAAAATCCTGGCTACTGCCTTGGCCGCGGAATATCTGTCGGGGTTCTACTTCTTTTGGCTTTGTGGATCAGCCTCTTAAGTCTGATCCACATCTTCATTCTTTTTTATCGGAACGTACCAATCATTGATATGCATTATATTGGCTGGATTGGAACAGCTTCGTATAGTGGTCCATGGCCGACGGCGAATAGCACGTGACTTGGTACTTGTGGGTTTTACGACCCCCAAAACTTAAAAATTAAATTAAAAATATTTTCCGACGAAATAGAAGCGGGATTTCTCACGTTATGGCTCAGGTTAGGCGCCGTGAGGGTCGGTTAGGGTTAGTGTTAGAGTTAGTGCAGTCATTATGCTGAAATTGAAGCTGGAATGATAAACAATAATTATCAATGAAATAGAAGTTAGATTGATGAAAAATATTCACTTACGAAATAGAAGTGGGATTTATGGAACAAATTGTTGCATAAACAGAAGCTGGATGAATGAAAAGGAGTCTCGGCAAACTAGAAGTTGGATTTATTCAACATAACAACGCTGCAACGTTACTTCTTGGGGGTCGTAAAACCCACAAGTACCCGTGACTTCCTGTAAGGGGGACGCGTGCTTGGTCCTATGTAAACCCATGTTAAATTTGTCAACTTTAAAGACTATTTTCAAGAAATCTGGTCAGTGGCCGCTAAATACAATTAGGTTGAATGTTTTGTATGTCACTCAACTCAAAAACCCTCGGCTGGTTTTAAACAATTCTGCATCTTTGCTGAGAAATTTGCGTTTTAAGCCGAAGGGTGTGCCGCCTATCCTTTACTATGGTTTGCCTCTAGGAATTCTGGGACTTGCCCCAGAGAATCCTGGGACTTGCCCCAGAGAATCCTGGGAGTTGCTATTGGCTTTGCCTCAAAGAATCATGGGATATCCATGAGTGAGCGATAATCCGTACTTTCATAGGCCAGTTCCTATCCAGTAACTATATAATACATATCAATGGTACCAATTCTGTTGTCTTTGGTAGCCTACATCCAGATCTGGCTGGGTTCCTGCCCCTTTTGGAGTCCCTGAGGGTTCTGTTTTGGGACCATTGCTTTATATTATTTATACGTCTGGCATAGGATCACTGCTGACATCTTGTGGTCTTTTTCACCATCTTTATGCTGATGATGTTCAAGCGTACCGTATACCCACTGCCACCCTGACAATAGTCTGGAAGTAGTTCAGCAAATGTGTCATGCTATGGATAAGCTGGGTAGCTGGTTAGCCTCTAACCGCCCCCTACTTAATGCTTCCAAAACTCAATTCATCTGGTTGGGTGGACGTAGACGACTGGCAAATGTTGATCGTTGTACCGTGGCTAAAGCATTTCCCCATGTTACCTTTTTTTATTCTGTCCGGGACTTTGGTGTTATGCTTGATGAAGAACTTAGTTTATCAAAACATGTCGACCAGCTGACTCGTGGCTGTTACTACCATATTCGTCAGCTACGGGTCATCTCTCGCTCCTTATCAGAGGACTCGGCTGCTACCCTTGTTCATGCTTTTGTGACCAACCGCTTGGACTACTGTTGCTCTATTCTGGTTGGTTTGCCTCTATTATTGATATCCCGACTTGACCGTGTTCTTCGGTCTGCAGCCCGGCTAATTAGTCGAATCCCCAAATATGCCTCTGTTTCATCTTACATGCGTGGTACTCTACATTGGTTCCCTATCTCACAGCGCATGGAATACAGAATTGCTTCACTGGTTTGGCGTTGTCTCCTTGGCTGTGCCCCGACTTATCTGCGTGAACTCTGCTGTCCAATATCTGTTGTCCTTTCTCGCAGAGCCCTTTGCTCTGCCTCTAGCGGTAAGCTTTTGGTCCCGCGTGTTGAAACATCAACGCGTCAGCGTCGTGCTTTCTCAGTTGTAGGTCCTTCTGTCTGGAATAGTCTCCCGTTGCAGATGCGCCTGCTGCCTAGGGTTGACTCGTCAGTGTTCTACAAGCTCCTTAAGACTTTTTTGTTTCACCGTGGTTGGACTGGGAACGCTTCTGAGTGGATTTCTTGAAGTGCGCTATAAAAATTCTTGAAATGAATGAATGAATGATTCGTTTTAAGTCCATCTGTAGGCTACAATTATCTAAATACTTTTGGTTTACGTGGTCGATGACACTTTATCGGTATCGAGGGGCAGAGAAAAGAGGGAGAGGCATAGTTGTAAAAAAGTTTTTCGTTTTTTATTCTCTCCCAAACACCATGTTTGTAAAAAAATTGCATTGTTTCCCCGTTTTTATTTTTTATGTAAACTTTATTTATTTACTTCTGTTATTATTTTCTTTTTACTTTTCCTTCTGATATTCCTTACGTTTTCCGCCAACTCTCAAGTATTCATCTAACTGCTGTCACTATTTAATTGTTTCGCATTGATATCATTTAAGAGATAGCCTACTGCCTACATGTAGTAGCCCAGGTCCCTACAAGAAATGAAATTTATAAGAGTTATCTATATAAATAAAAATGTAACTGCGTACGCACGAATCTTTGGGCTCAAGTATCTTGGAAAGTTCTTGACCGATTCTTTTCAAAATTGCAGTAAAACGTTCTGTTCCAATAGGCGCGGGTTTGCGTAATGCTTTTTTGCTAAAATCTTTTACAACAAAAAACAACGTTCACTCCGATTCTACCGATTCCGAGTTGAATATGCGCTATATAAGCCTTGCGGAACCACCATTTTGAAACGCGCCCGAATTGGATGGTTTGAATTTGAACTCGGAATCGGTCGAATTGAAGTGAAATTTGTTTTTTTGTTGTAAAATATTTTTAGCAAAAAAGTATAATGCAAACCCGATTCGACCGATTCCGAGTTCAAATTCAACCCTTCGTCAAATGGGGTCGCGTTTCAAATGGTGGTTCCGCAAGGCTTACATAGCGCATATTCAATATATAGATTCAACACATTCAATAGCGGCCGTCTTGCGTACGCGTTTCCGAGTCGCTGTCGGGAAGGGATGGTGTGAGGGAGGAAAGGAGGGGGAGGGAGCGGGACGAAGAGGGAGGCGAGGGAGCGGAGGGGGATGGAGGAGGGAGGGATGCAGGGAGGCAGAGGAAGGGACGGAGGGATGGGAACTGGGAGGGGAAGGGTGCAGGGGGAGGTGGAGGGTAGGGTGCAGGGGGAGGTGGAGGGGAAGGGATGGGAGGGGACGGGAGGAGGTAGAGGGGAGTGGAGGGGATTGCACGGGGAGGGGTGGGAAGAGGAGGGGAAGGAGAGGATAGGGGAGGGGAGGAGGGGAGGGAAAGGTGGAGTGGAGGGGGATGGTGAGGGGAAGAGGAGGTCGAATGGAGGTAGGGACGGGTGGTTGGATGCTCTTTTCAGCCACAGCAACGCGTATCCGGGTACGCTAGTTTTTATATATACTTCTTAGGCCTATTTAAATAACAATTTAAGTAGCCTACAACATATGATTTTATTAGTAGGCTACACATCTAAGCTTATAGCTTCTATATCTTATTAGAATTTAATTGGGTTATGTCGATGAGCATGAATTTATGCAGGCTTAATATGTTTACAATTTAAATTTGAAGATTTCAATACCTTTAGTTTTTCTTAATTTCTTATTGAACCAGTTATAACAAAAAATTCTGTTGTAGATTAATGTCACTTAGGCCTATAATGAATTTCGGTCCATTAATAGCCTAAAATTGTGTAATTTGCTGATTAAGATTAAAATTGAATAAACAAGGTTTTTTAGTTAAAAATGCAGTTTAAGATGAAACAAAATTGAATTATTTTCCATTTCTGTTTTTTTGTGGTTTTTCAGTTTTCTATTAAAAAAAGACGTTTTCCAAGGTTTTTTTAAAATTCAATTTCCATGGTTTTTTTACATCTATGGGGAAAGGCCAACGAGTGTAAGATGTCACTCAAATAATAATCCCTTTATGAAGTGAATCGAAATCAAATTCGGTGGGAACTCACGTTTGCATTGGCAAACCGTTGTGAACCTGGAATACGCAGTTTATTCATGTTATTGACGTACCGTATACCATAAACCTGCATTGCTGCTGTCGCTATGGTTTTGGTCAATTTGGCCAGCTTTCTAAATTCTCAAAAACGTCAATGAATTCCTTTACTGTAAGTTCAGCCTTGTTACTAAAGTTGCTGAACGCATAAAAGTAAAGTCAGAACCAGAAGAAGACATCGAGGTAAAAGAAGATGGACGGGATACAGCGGCATCGAGTTCGGGAGGCACAAATGAGGAACTAAAAAAATGTTTCCCTTACTTCGTCTGGGCTCTTCGAGACTGTACGCTTAAACTAGAAATCAGTGGAAACGCTTGCTCACCTGACGAATATCTGGAACATGCCCTTAAAGTTAAAGCACTTGACCCAGTAGAGCACGGACAAGGTGAGCTTATCACTTAAAAGCTAAATTTAAAAAATATTTTATAAAATGCTCTTGGTTCTGCAATGAAATAAGCTGTTCAAAATCGCATAAATTCAATTGGAACCGCGTATCTTAGCTAGCTGTAGTCACTTCGAACATGGAGCCTTTTGGGGATTCAGGCTGGAAATCCATGGTAATAATTCAGGGTGGTCCAGCATAAATGAACCAACTTTGCATGCATATAACTGCGCTAATTTCTGAAATTTATTTATACCTTATGCTTCAAATTAAAGATTTGTCACTATAGTAAGCTATTTGCTCTGAAAAGTTGCACTTGTAATGGGTTACATTTTAATTAAAAGCCTGGGACAGCCCTAGCTACCATATATTTTGTTGTCATTTGTGACGCAATTTGGCGCCGTTGACAGACGATGATCGCGTTTTGATTCTGAATCTACGAACTACAAACGGATATAGTTTGTTTTAAATGACTCGTCGTCGTCGGTGCCTTATTCGTCATTCCGAACATTGGCGGCATCATGAACAATTCTTCTCCAGAGATCTTTCTGCTGTGCTGCTCGTATCACCTGCTCCATCGACAGTCCCGTCCTTATCATCGTGTTTCCATTTGATGGTGTAAATTGTCCCTGTCCTGTCCATCGCACCTCCGCCAATCCCACCACGTCCAACTCCAGTCTCATTAGTTTAAATGACTAACGAATATATTTCCTAACAGAGGATGTAGTAAAAAAACTTGTATCATCTGCTACGGAAAATTGATAGAAACATGACCATCTACTCGTAGACCATGGGAATCGGTGTCACGGCGTGCACAGCGCGCACATCCGCCAACATTGCTCAAGACAATGTCACGGGTAGGCCCTACAGGGCCTACAAGCAATTTTCTCCTGGAATTTTAGCGCGAAACAGGCAGTCCGCAAAGAAACGGTTGGCAACATGCAAGCGTTTGAAGCAGGGCATGGCAGCGCGCGTTGTGCTGGAGTCTGACTTCTCCATGAGTCGACATGTGGCTTGGACGGTCATCAGCTGTTTTCGCCAGCTCCGTCTCATCAGGGGCTGTATCAAGAGCTTGCCTTTCGAGGCCGCTAGAGCAGATGTCGCTGCTTTCGTCATCTCTCAAGTGGACCGCTGTAACAGTCTGCTGGCTGGAGTGCCTGCTTGTCTTTTGGACGGACTTCAGTCGGTGCGAAATGCCGCGGCAAAGCTCATTTTGTATAAGGCCAATAGGGGAAAATACGATCATGTCACTCCTACGCGATGCCTTGCATTGGCTGCCTGTCCCTTTCCGAATTGAGTTCAAGCCTCAGTTTGCTGGTAAACAAATCGCTGCATAGGACAGCGCCTGAATACACCCGCGACTACTGTTCCGAGACCCATTCCTCCGCTTCCGGGCTGCGACTTAGGTCGCTTGGGAAGACCGACCTTCGTGTTTTCGGAGGATGTGGACACGTTTCGGCGACCGCGCATTCTCGGTTGCTGGTCCAAGATGCTGGAACAGTCTTCCACCGGACATTAGATTGACCGCCTCTCTGGACTCTTTTAAATCAAAGCTTAAAACTTATCTGTTTGCTAAGGCTTATCCCGCAGTTGGCTGTTTGTGAGGCGCCCTTGTAGCGGTATGATCGCGTTATGGCGCCATATAAATTGTCGTTATTATTATTATTATTATTATTATTATTATTATTATTATTATTATTATTATTATTATTGTTATTATTATTATACACCATCTTTTATTTCCGTTTCAAGCAGTGGAAACAACAACTGGCTGTGCCTGACAAACACTGAACCGCTGTCAAAACACTAGCATAATGTGCAACAAAATAATGTATATGCAATATGCATTAATAAGTATGTGATCAGACGTCCTCGACCCCGGCGAGTTGAGCAAATGTGCCCCTGAAGGCTATGGCGTTAAATCTTTGAGTGCAAATAGATAAACGTTATTATTATTATTATTATTATTATTATTATTATTATTATTATTATTATTATTATTATTATTATTATTATTATTATTATTATTATTATTATTATTATTATTATTATAAACGGTAAAATGGTGCCAAAATTATAGTAATTCAATAAATATCCGATTTTCAATAATTGATTCAAATGCGCATATGAATCAGCACACAGCGGAACTAAAGAACTAGAAATAATTATGTGTCCATTTCCATCTCCTGGCATTGAAGACTTGATGCTGGCATTGGGGGAACGAACGAACGGCCGAAAGATCGACCAAGCGCGAGGCGCCACAGGGGAGGGTTTGAAGAGGGGGACGTGCCCCTCCCAATGTCGATTTTTTTTAAAATTTCCATTCTGCAATGGTAGCATTTTAGGCTGTCATTTTACTAAATTGCTCGTTATTTTAGTGTTGAGTGTTGATAGTCATGGTTTAAGACTTCAAAACCGTCTTCTAGATTTGTTATTTTTTAAATCAAATTTCCATGCTGTAAAATTTGATGACTTTCTTAAACTAAAAAATTTACCATTTTTATTGCTGAAAGACATGCTTTAAGACTTCAATAAGCGTCCTTAAATAAATAAATAAAATTATGTGAAAACTGTAATTGTAGCATTAGGCTATAGGCTGTTATTTGAATAAAATTGCTCAATCATTTCAGTTTTGATAGTTGTGGGTTAAGACTTTAAAAGCGTCCCCTCCCATTGTTTAAAGTTTTTTTGGATTTCTTAAGCCGTCATCTCAAAATAATTTCTCATAAATACATGATTTAAGACTTCAATAAATGTCCCCTTCCGATAGTCATTCGTAACTTCTTTAGGCTACTAACGTCACTCACTTCAAACACCTTTTACGTGCGCACACATTACGTTATGTTTTCTGTTAATGACATGAGGGGTTACTCATGCTAATGCTGATTTCTTCGATTGTTTGTCTATCTTTTGTTTATTTTCTTTCTCTGAATTATTCCTGTAATGTTTACTACATTAGTTTTGAACTTTTTGTTTCCTTAGTTAAGTAACATCTTTGCATTCCAATTTTCCCTACAGCTTTTACTTTTACACTTCACTTAGTTAATTGCGGTTAATTCAATTCAATTCACTTTATTGTAGCCATCAACCATAAACAATTAGTCATAGTAACATGCTTCACAATCGGATGGCAACAAGGAAGGCCCTAAGAGATGAATATTCCGCTACAGGGACACCTATTTACATGTGCTAGGCCTACTTTAACTGGTGGTTAAACGGTTAACGACATGAATTGAAATTTAGGCTAAAAACAGCATGAAATGACAAATAATGTAGTAAACTTAACTAATAAACACAAAACAAACAAAAAATCAGTGCCTACAGGGTTAAATTTTATATCTTAGCTGTCATTAATCAAGTAGTCGCGTAGCAGTGTCTTAGCCCTTTGTAAACTGGATGCATGCAGAATATGACTAGGAATTGAGTTTCATACACCTCGCCCAGTGTATTTAATATGGAATCTTCTTGAGTTTAATCGAGCGGATATGGGACGAAAGTGAGAGGAGTTCATAGTATGAAGGAAGGCATTGGCGTGGCCAGACCGGCGACGTACTGGAGCGAGGCTTAGACCCTGAAGAAGGAGGAAGAAAACCGTATTCAGGCACTTGATAGCAAGTGCCTCCGGAAATTGCTGAGAATCTTGTGGACAAAAATAATAACAAATGAACGGACGTACAAATCAGCAGGGCCAGAAAGGTGCTATTAGATCAAACCAAAGCTTGAAAACTACAATATTTAGGCCACATCATAAGACAGCCGCACGGCAGTATTATAGGCCTACAAATATGTCACATTCACGCCGAGGACGTAGAGAATGCAACTTTTGAACAAATAGTAGGAATAATCGAGACCATAGTTAACCCACGACCCTTGGAAATTGCAGAACGGTTTCGTTTTTACACACGCCGTCAACAACGGGGAAGAAACAGCAGCGGATTATATGGCTGCCTCGAGGAAGCTATCACTGACATGCAATTTCGAAAATGACTCTGTATCACCTATTAATGGAAGACTACGCGATCAGTTTGTGTGCGGAGTGTCGAACGCAGAGATTCAAAATATCTCCTTCAACAACAAGAATTAACAATTTGTGGGGCGCGGTTGGGTAGTGGGTATGTTCGTTGCCTTTTAGCAGGAGGGTTGTAAGTTCGAATCCACCTCAAGTCGCCGCATAGGGATCGTGGGCAAGTCCTTCACTTGCAATTACAAAGCGTTTCGGTGTGAAACTCCGATGCAGTGTCCGCGCTGTAGTCGGGAGCGTCTCTGAGTGGAGAGTTTGAAGGGGCGCTGTAACAAGTGCACATAGCCTACAAACAAAATAATCGAGAACGTGATGAGATTCGCAGCGTCTTTCGAGGCAGCCGAAAAGACGTTCGTTATGCTGCAGACTAGGGTGCTCCAAAAAAATAAAAGTTGAAAATTCTTAGCTCCCCGGATATTTTCTCATGCGTCTCATAGAGATGAGTCTAAAAAACAAATTTTAGGATTCTACATCAAGGTTAAGCCTTGCCACCAGCACGATGAAGTTTAACAATAGCCGATATTTTTCGGTTGAAAATACAAATTGCCGGTATGTAAGTATACATGAAAAAACCAGTATGTGCTTATAATTTATTGGTCAGAACATGACCCTAACTTCAAAATAATGCAACACTTCTCCACAAACTGTTACTGCAATTCAACTCTAACTCCCACAGACCTACAGATCTTACAGTTTTACATGTACCGGTATAGGCTACAGTACTGTTTCAAGAGTTTCCTCAGTGCTTAAAATCTCAGAATCTGTGTGGATGAGCTTCAACCACCTGTAGAGTAGACTATCGTTGACATTCATCCTTTATGACTGTATTTACAAAGTATGTTATTAGTTTCATCGCTTCTTCCATTCACGAACAGATATTCATGGGCTATTGTATAGAGCTGCTTGCTGGAAATCGTCAACAGCTTTCCATTGTGCTGCTGGTAGTAGCCTAAGTTTATCCTATCAATTTCAATATTAAGTAGGTTGAACAACAAGCACTGCCTTTTTGGTAATCAAATGAATCAGTTTTGAGGATGCAGTCAACTGCGGAAATAGCCTACTTAAATTGGGGTTTCCAGTGGTTCTGTTTGTCTCACTGTCAGAAGTTATCGAGCGATTTGTGGGTTTTCCGATTCAGAAACCATTGATTGAAGATCAATGCGAATGGCACAATTGTTTTTGCAAAATGTCACGAATGTCTAAGAACAGTAACTGCGGCTCCTGCAACATCTGAACCAGTCGTGTTGAGATCAGTCCAGAACTGCAGATCATCTAAAGGTGAACCCGCAGCAGCCAGCAGACATTGCTAAGAACCACGCCTTGACAAAAAACCAAGGCATTGGACGTGCAAACACAACTCTATTATAATTATCGTAAGGAACCAGAATCTTGGCCTTGACGTTCTTCTTTCGTTGCTCGACAACCCCAAAACATATTTAATTTCTTTTCACTGCTTTTTGAATTGTTCCAGTAGCACGAACATTTGGATCTTTGTCAGATAAATGAACAAACTTAGAACATCTCCATTTATAGAAGTTCCATTGTCTGACAATTGGATGATTGGCCCCCAACAAGCCATATAGCTTTGTCATCACTTCTTAAAAGTAGTTTGTCCATGTTCAATATACAATCTAAGACACACCAAGTCAGAGTGAGAATTTCTTGGTTTGGGATTCAACCCCTAGTCTTTATTAAGCCACAGTAGCCTAAAGTTTTCATTGCATGACGCAACGCCACATAAATCAACGTCTGACTCCCTTGCAGTAATTTTTTTATAATTCTCATACTGCACCCAGGGCATCTAACATTTCTCATAATAAATGTCGTCAGGCACATACAAGAGCTTGTAAAATAAGTTAATCATCATGAAATAATTAAGTTTTCCCACCAATTCCAATCATAGTTTCCAAATTGCCGATTTTAAAAACAAATCCCATGTATTTTCCTATTGTAAAGTTTTTATGCCGGTGGCAAGGCTTGACCTTTTTCAATTGGTCTGAAACTTGGTACAGTTAAACAAAATGTTAAATGGAATGGGAAAATTGCCAGGGAGCAGTATTTTTTGAAACTTTTTGAAAATGCATTAGAATCTGGAGCACCCTACTGCAGACGTCTGCGTCAATGCCATCTTGATCTACAGAAATTAGTGCCGTGACATCAGACGACAGGAAATCAAGACAGGCAACCAAATCATTCAAAGGGCGGTGCCATCATTGTGGCAAGGTAAATCCTCACCATCCTGAATCCTGTAAATTTCGTAATGCTACTTGTTACAATTGTTCCAAAATAGGTCATATATGTCCTGTTTGGGCACCCAAGTGAAAAAGAAACGACCGAACACTAATGCGAAATAATACAGACAGATCTGGAGTGAAAGTACAACCAGTTGAGATGGGTGATGAATCATTGTCATTCTCTTCCAATGAAGAATCTAATAATTATGTTGTATGCACAATTAAAAACAATCAATCGACACAGGAACAGGTGTCACATTAGCCTACTTACACAAAGAGACTGACAAAAATTACCTGATGTCCGGTCCGGACACCTACAAAACTAAAGTTTAGGTCATACAGTGGTAATAAATTAAGAGTTTTGGGTTATTTTAAAGCCAAAGTAACCTATGATCGAAGACATTATAATTCAATGCCATCATATGTAGGCCTAGTAGATAGCAACCGCATGTCGTTGAGGGGAAGGACGTGGTTGGATCGTATCATCATCATCAATAACCATGGGCTCAATGCCCGTAGGAGTCCGACGCCACTCTCTGTTCTGAGTCTGTCTCGTGCCATGTTGCCCAGCTTCAACTGGTCCGGTCAGCAGGTTTGCTCTATACCATTAACATCTTGGAGCATCTAGACCACCTTGTCTGATTGAAGAGAATCGTGAAATGAGGCATGAAGGACAACGTGGGTCAATGCCCGTTGTGTCCCATGCTCTCTCCCCCTACTCTCTCCATCGGTCTGTCCTGACCGGCCTGTGCATATCTGCTCCACATCATGACACCTTGAAGCATCTGCATGGGTAGCTATGTCACTTGTGTCGTGGTTTTTTCGGATTACAATCGTCTTGGTTTTTCACTGCCAGCGTATCGTCACCCATCTGGCAAACCTTCCTCCTTTTATCCGGGCATAGGACCGGCACAGGGACGTTGTTGGTTCCCTGTGGCAGAGGATGGATGCAGTTTAACGTCGTGACCAGGACTTAGTTTAACGTCGTGCCCAGGACATCAACGAAGTCAACAACGACAAGGCGGTAAAAGAGATTGTACACGAGTTCTCATCTCTGTTCGACGGATCCCTTGGTTGCATTAGAAACACAGAAGTAAGTTTGCAAATCGATCCGAATATCAATGTTCGAAAATTTTGTGCCGCAAGACGGATACCTTAGACTTTCGCACTGGGAAATAAAGTCGAAATGGAACTTAATTGAATCCAACAAGCTGGGGTAATAGAGAAAATCCAGGACGACGTCTCAGAGTATGCATCACCAATTGTAGGCTAGTTGTTTCGAAACGTACCACTGATGCCATCCGGATATGTGGAGATTTCAAAGTATCAGTAAACAGGGCACTACGCACGGAACATTATCCGTTACGACGAACGGAGGATCTGTTCGCCAAACTCGGTCGGTGCAAATATTTCACAAAGTTGGACTTATCATCAGATACCAATCGACACTAATACACAGAAACCGCTCGTCATCCATACACCAAAAGGGTTGTATAGATTTTTACAAGAGAAAGAATGAGAAGTCCACAAAAAGAAACCTGAAACAAAAAGCAGCCTGGAAAGACAAAACAATGGACTGATGAAATAAGACTAGACAAGAACAAGAAGGCTGTCAAGGGTCCCAAGACACAGAAACAGGCAAAGAAGAAGACTCTTAAAATACGAAAAGCATCCAGTTTATCCATTTCAGAAGACGACTGCTTTATGTATCATTTGTTGTGAGCCATTCGGTGCTTTCGGGAAAATAAATCGACAGGTGAATGACATCTAGATAGGAAAAAGAAGAGTAGCAATCATCTCAAGAAACAGAAAGTACCAAACAAGAAGAGGAATCTTCAGAAAAGAGATACCTCGAGCGCTGGCGATTTCCTTTTTTGTAGCCTTTTTGTGCTGTCAGAAACAAAAGGAAAAACTGTATTCAATGTGTGGCTTGTAAGAAATGATCTCAAATGGATTGCACTGACGGTGCTGTGAATTATTTCTGTCATAATTGACGACTTGGAATAACAGTAGCTCCTAGACTACATGTGTTGTCTTAAAACCAACCCCAATGCTGAACGCATTGTTATAATTTACCCCAGGTCTTGTTACAACCAACCCCAAGCCGGGACAACTTGTAACACAAAAATATTTTTTTACCTCATTTATTTCCTAAAGTAATCAATCGACCAATCAATTCATTTTATTGCAACCAGAAACAAGATGACAGCAAAAGTAGAAAATATACATGCATTGGCTACAAAGAGGGACCCTAAAGGGATGGACATCCCGCTGGGTAGGGTCACCCAAGTAAAAACATTCCCAAGAAAAATTAACCAAGATAGTCGAAATGAAAGAAATTAAATCAAATTAGGTGATGACAGATTGCAGAAAAGTTAAAACTGACAAAAGCATGTAGAGAAACAAACTTAACTATGTACTTAAGTAAAACCTTAACTACATGTGGTCCTGTGCACTTCAAGTAGCTTTAGTACAGGAAAGTAGAAAAACACGAAGTTTCTGTTTAAATACCTGCAGACTACTGGATTGACGAATATCTATTGGTACTTTAGTACCATAAGATTTAATAGTAAAATGCCTAGTGTTAGATTGAGACTTGAGTCCATGACAGATGAATTTCTAGTGAAATGCGAATGGATGTCAGAGGTATGTCCAATAATATAGTCAGACATTTGAAACTTTGCCTAATTATAAAGTTTTCATGAAGGCTTTCAATAGTAGGCTATATTGTGTATCGTAATTGGAGGAACAGTTCTCCCGTAAGACGATGAGATGTGTAAATTCTTACTTGTAGCCCCAGTCTCCCCTACCAAATCAATTCAAGTGGGCACCACACTAGTTCCAATGTACTGTCGGTACTAATCAATACAACTCCAAGAAACACTAATTACTCCTGGTACATGTGAAACCAATATAATATTATCTCGCCAGATGCATTCACTGGACTATAGATACCAAGGACCAATCCCGCTTGACAACTGACTTTGGAACCGCACCGAACGTGACACTTTGTCGTTCGAGAAGAGACCGTAAACGTCCAGAACGATTAATTGAGAAAATATAAACATTTGTGTTTTGCATTACAATAATTGTTGAAATTTTAAGCGGAAGGGTGTTGGTTATATTTCCTGCAAAATAATGTTTTTTTAAGTTGACATTCTCACTTACTTACTTTAGTTCAATGCACAGTTCTCGTGCGACATATGGGTATTCGGTAGTTCTGTTTGATGCGTCCATTGATCGTTGATTCAATAAATGTTGGAGTATTAAAACTGAATAGACAACAGAATATGCTACATCACAATGTATTCGTTTGTTGAATGCGGGAATTCTGTTGTGTGGTGAAGAGTAGCAAAATTTTCTGTTGTCGTCTCCTCACGTCCCGGGGACGAATTGAAAACTGAGTAGAAGCAGGTGCGCACTATAATAATAATTGCTCTTTCGGTGAATCTTGTTAAAACAATATTATGGCTACGGCGGATGGGGGAAATCGATAGTCCGATGGGACCATGAGGTTGGGCACCTTGGGTGTTGGATTAATCAGTGCCATCCTCTACTGTTCTTGTAGATTAGATTGAAGAATAGAACCGTTGATCAGGTGTGCCAAAGCTGAGACTAGGACTTCATCATCAACCTCATAGCTCCCCAAAAAAACAAAATTCAACGTAATTTGACGATACTACCAGGAAGCGACATGAAATACTACCTAATCCTAACTCGACGGCTCTCGTAAATACAATGCGCCAGCATATTACGGTACCTTCACAAGGTTTCCAACTGTAATGCACAAGTAGGTCTAGTATCAAGACAACAACACAGACATCTATCAATACTCCACAGAACAAGCAACTCTGAAATTTCGTCGCCTGATAGTCATCATCGCGTATGTCCATTTTTTTCCAAATCGAGTTTAGACTTGATTTGTAGCAAAAAAATTGTTTATCTTTCTTCACTGTTAACCATTAGGAGATACAACAAGTCGTTTTAAAGATATTCAACGAAAACTACTTGTCGTATGTCCAATTTTAGTGTTGTTTTGTCGTATCTCAAATTTATTTTGCTGTATCTCCAGTGCTGCATTCCAGGTTAAAAGTGCATTGTCGTATGTCCAGAGAAAGCTCGTCGCTGATTGGACGAAGGAGATACGACATCCCACTTCGTTGTATAATAGTCAGTGTTTAATCTAGACGTCTCTGGGGGGGGGGGGAAATTTCCCCCCAGGATTGACATTTCCCCCCCCCCCCCAGAAAAATTTGACAAAATGATATTCTTTTTTTACTGTTTTTATCATTGTTTTACATGAAGTGTTATAATATACGATGATATTATTTACTATTAGAATTATGATTATAAATAATGACATTATTAATTTTACTAACATAATATATGATACTATCATGTTGCAATGAGTATAACTTACTGTATATGTTTGTATAAACACTATTTTTGTCTAACTAAAAACAGAGATGACATTCCTCCAGAAAAATTTGGCAAAATGGTAATAGTTTTAGCTGCTGCTTACATCATCGCATTACATTAACTGTTATAATATAATATACCGTAATATTATTTACTATTATATGGCTATAGTAAATATTTACTATTATAATATGTGACACAATCCTGCTAAAATGAGTGCTAAGATGACACCTTAAAATGCTGCCATTGCAGGCTTGCGTGCAAGCAGGAGGAGAACGTTTTGGGCATCTTATTTAATTAAATAATCAAACCATACTGTTGGAATCATATTGTTAGTTCAATACTCTACATATCTGGAAAATTTTAGAATGATTAATTATCAGGCCATAAAGATAGTGAAAAACAGTGGAACAAAAATTTCTCATGAGGCTCTGAACAAGTACAGGTTTTTGTTAAGATGACACCTTAAAATGCTGCCATTGCAATGTGGAAATTCCAAAAGTTTCTGGTGAGGCTCTCAAAAAGTACAGGTTTTTGTTAAGAAGACACCATAATATGCTGCCATTGCAATGTGGAAATCCCAAAAATTTCTCATGAGGCTCTGAACAAGTACAGGTTTTTGTTAAGATGACACCTTAAAATGCTGCCATTGCAATGTGGAAATTCCAAAAGTTTCTGGTGAGGCTCTCAAAACGTACAGGCTTTTGTTAAGAAGACACCATAAAATGCTGCCTTTGCAATGTGGAAATTCCAAAAGTTTCTGGTGAGGCTCTCAAAACGTACAGGCTTTGTTAAGAAGACACCATAAAATGCTGCCTTTGCAATGTGGAAATTCCAAAAGTTTCTGGTGAGGCTCTCAAAAAGTACAGGCTTTTGTTAAGAAGACACCATAAAATGCTGCCTTTGCAATGTGGAAATTCCAAAAGTTTCTGGTGAGGCTCTCAAAAAGTACAGGTTTTTGTTAAGAAGACACCATAATATGCTGCCATTGCAATGTGGAAATTCCAAAAATTTCTCATGAGGCTCTGAACAAGTACAGGTTTTTGTTAAGATGACACCTAAAAATGCTGCCATTGCAATGTGGAAATTCCAAAAGTTTCTGGTGAGGCTCTCAAAAAGTACAGGCTTTTGTTAAGAAGACACCATAAAATGCTGCCTTTGCAATGTGGAAATTCCAAAAGTTTCTGGTGAGGCTCTCAAAAAGTACAGGCTTTTGTTAAGAAGACACCATAAAATGCTGCCTTTGCATTGTGGAAATTCCGAAAGTTTCTGGTGAGGCTCTCAAAACGTACAGGCTTTTGTTAAGAAGACACCATAAAATGCTGCCTTTGCAATGTGGAAATTCCAAAAGTTTCTGGTGAGGCTCTCAAAAAGTACAGGCTTTTGTTAAGAAGACACCATAAAATGCTGCCTTTGCATTGTGGAAATTCCAAAAGTTTCTGGTGAGGCTCTCAAAACGTACAGGTTTTTGTTAAGAAGACACCATAAAATGCTGCCTTTGCAATGTAAAAATTCCAAAAATTTCGGAGGGGGAGGGGGCAATCCCCCTCCCCATACCCCTACCCTCCCGGTCTCGGCGCTACGCGCCTCATGAGCGTCCCTCGGACGCTCAATTGTCTCCCCCCCCCCCCCAGAAACCTGAATTCCCCCCTCCAGAGGACGGGGACTAGATTAAACACTGTATAATAGTGTCGTATGTCCAGATAATAAAAACGTTCTTTTATTAAAAAAGGGTATTAAACTTGCGAAAATTGAAACGAACAAAGTCGCAAATGATTGTGTATTGCTTTCTTTTATTATTTCTTTAAAAAAAATTATCACGTCAGGATGACTTGCAATTGATTTAGATCCATTTTATACAACATTTTCAAAAATTTCACAAAAACCATTCTAAGTTTCAGTTTAATTTTAATGCAACATCCTTTGATTAATGTCGATGCTTTAATATGACGTCTTTGCCTGAAGTTTTATTACACTGAATATCTTTTTTGGCGTCCAAAGTTGCGAAACTTCTAAGTCGTTTTTCTCGGAATTCACAAAAGTGGACATACGCGAAGATGTCTCTCGCGACGATTTGGCGAAAGTGCCTTGAGATGCATGTGCAGGCCATACTGCTTAGATGTAGGCCCTATTTTTTATAGCCTTGCAATGGAACATAGGCCTACATGCAAGTCTTGTAGACTAAGTAGACTATAGCCTACATGCAATTAAATGCAAACTATAGGTCTAAGTAGGCCTACCGCATTAGAACTGTGATTTTATATGTAGATTCTCTGAATTTGTTATTTTAGCCTCGGATAAGCAAACGGTTACTGGGCTTATTCATCCGAAAGACAGTATCAAAGAATACTTTCAACAGAGAAAATGTTTCGTCTTTCCGATTCCAGTAAAAAAGACGGATCATATGGACAAGATTGACACGTTAAAGGATGGACAATTTCACAAAGATTTCCTCAAAGTGGCTAATGAATTCTGCGAATATATCTTCACAGAGTGCAAAGTGAAGACTATATTTGATAATATAACCACAGGACGAGGTATTAAAAGTTTTTGTACATGGATCATGTGATAAAATCGTACTACAGGTAACGGACACTGCTTGATTAACAATTGTACCAAACATAATCTACTGGATGTTTGAATCCTTTCTGTGTCACTGATAAACAAAATGCATGCAAAACCGCGTTCTAATGACAATCCCGTTGCAGCCCATTTTGGTTGTAAATGAATGTGGACAATTCTGTCGAGTTGGCTGTAAAGATCCCGTGTATTCGGGCATGCATTTGTGTCCTATATATATAGCCCGCTCTTCTTACGCTTACCATTTGAACTGCTTTGAAACAGCAAATCCTTGATTAACTTTAATAATGTCCACACTCCACAATCATCATCGAGTTACCGCCGACATGATTTTTAGTAACAAGTGCGATGCAAAAACGCACAGATTAACTGGTGGGATATCACCAGTGTCACGCTGGTGATATTCCACCAGCAAATCTGTGAGTTTTTGCATCGCCAGCTCTTTAGTCTTTACGCTATGATGTACATGTTCTTCCAGCTTTGGCCAGACTGGCGGTGATATATGTGGAGTCCATTCGGGACGGTAATGCACCTTGCATTCAGAACGCCGTAGAATCTACCGCAAAGACTGAAAACGAAAAAGCCATCAAGGAAAGTGTCGTCTTCTACACTGAGGAGTTCAAAAAATCAGTTAAATTCCCCACTGAAACCTATGAAAAAATGGGTGAAATTCACATAAAATGCTGTGAGAAGGCATCTAAACTCTTTCTGAATAAATCGGTTTTTGACTTCGACGCAATCTATCATAAACAAATGACGGTAAGATAGTTCATGTAACGAATTTGACTTCTTCTTTAGAATTTCATGAAGCAGGTCTCATTCGTACTATGGCCATCAACCTGTAATCGTAATCATAATCTCCAAATTTCTACAGCGCTACTCGAAAGCCAAGCGCGGGGCACCAGCTTATTCACGAGCGCTGCTTTCAGTCAAAAGGGTTGTCCGTAAGAGTAGTCCATGGTGGTCCGGGTGTGTGGGTTTGTGCAGTATGTGTGTGTATAAATGTGCGAGTGTGACTGCATCTTTAGGGCTTTATCCTGAGCGACAGGGAACTCTATCCCAACATGCTAACTTAGTCTCTCGAAGCTGTTACTATCTGCTCCGCCAGTTCAGAGTGCTGCTTGCTCTATTTCTCATGTCGCTCTAGTTCTTCTTGCGCATGCCTTTGTTTCTAGTCGAACTTACCATTGTCGTTCGATTGTAGTTGACCTCCCCTTGGGGTCCTGGGACGATTAGATTACGTTCTGCGCTCGGCTGCTCCGGCGAATTCCCAAAATGGCTGCCTGTGACCAGCGGATGTCATATCGGATCGCAGCTGTTGTTTCACGCTGCATCTTTGGTTGCGCTCCATCTTACGTGCGCGATCTTTGCTGTCCTATGTCCGACTCTACCGCTCGTCGTGCACTTCTCTCCCCGACTACAGGGGAACGCCTATTTCCAGGCATGAGCTCGCTTGGCTACTAGGAAACGCCGAACCTTTTCAGTTGCAGGCCGACGATCTGGAATGACCTCCCGTCGGAGCTGTGCATATTACCTTCAACCAGTCAAACTCTGTTTTATTCAGCACTTAGGCTTTTTATTTAGCAGTGGCTTGGCTGGGAACGCTACTGAGTAGGCTTCTTGAAGGGGCGCTGATAGTTGATTTTGTACTGCATTTGTATAACGATCATTGAGTGTGCGTCGATAGTCGTCGCAGACATTTGTATGCTTAGCGCTTCTGTTAAGTCAAGGCGGAAAAGCGCCGCCAAGCGCTTGGCTCATCTGAGCGCGACAGACAGAAAGACGCAGAAAGGCAGAGCGACAGAAGGATGCACGCTGAGAGTAAAATTTAGTTGTGGTTTAGCAGTGGGGTGTGTACAAGACTTGTTGAATGAGAGAGTGAAGAAAGATTGGCGACTGAGTCTTAACGTTGAGTTGTTTGATTCACTTGAAATAGTCGTTTACGGTGTATTTTGTGTGGGCTGTGTGTTGCTACTGCTGGAATTTGAAGAACAGAAATACGAGAAACGTTGATTTGTGTAACGCAGTTAAAGAACTGTAGATACTTATAATTAGCATGCACGTAGCTACCACAGTAAAGTTCGTTTAGGTTAAGCTTAAGCAGCGCTGGACGTTTGATAAATTCTAAGAGACTGGAAATAAGATTAACGCGTGACGAAACATGTCCCGAGGCGCTATATAAATCCGTAGAATAAATGAGTGAGCAAATCTGCAACAGAGAGGCTTATAGCGTTATTTTAACAGTAATTTTGTTACCAATCCAATTGATTTTTTGCATCAGACGACATGCGACACCGATTTCGCGAATTATTGCCTTAACCTATAGGGTCAGTTAGTATTCGATGGCGAGTTGGCGACCGATTCAAGTGTTCCAATCGAGATAATATACAACACAGCATAACGCCTTTGGAATTATCTGCCTCCTGAATTCCGATCTTTTCCGTTCCTCACCATCGTTACTGATCGCACATCACCTTCCTGCAGCGGACATTAAAATAGCGCTATAGCAAGAGACCATTAATTTTGGGCTTAGAGTACCTGGGCTAGTTACGCGAAGTTACAAGGTGGCCAGAATAAAAGGGATGAGTTAGGCCTACAAGGGGGCGTTTTCAAGAGGAGTTCTGGGATGGCGAGAGATACCTACAAGAGTGGAGTCGTGCGTTCGGTAATGCTAGGGAGAAGCAAGAAGAGAAACAACGCTAAGAAGACGAGTGTGAATACAGTTATATATCAACTAGTCACAAGTGGCGAGCCTGCCGAAATTTTGCCTACAAAGTTTACTGCGCCTACGAAGCCATTCTACGAGGGCATTCTGCGAAGCCAGGCTGCTGCCGGTGAAGTCCGCTTGATGCCTGCGGAGCCAGTTGTCTACAAGATCAGTTGCTTCCAACTACTCGTCGTCCTCATCCGAAAGTCAATTTCATTCAACTGCTCTTTGGTCTCATTCGAAGGTCATTTGTCTACTCGTCGACCATTTGCGACTTCAGCCACCTTCGACTTCGGTCGCCAGTGCATGCTAAGAACGTTTGCAGTCTTGAGAGCTACGAACTTGGGCACATCTCTGAGCTTTATAGTTCAGGACAGAGGTTGTCTTAACTCTTTATCCTTTTTCGTTCATTCATATTGTTGGTCTATTTGGCACTCATAAGGTGTTTTCAGATTGCTTAAAACATTTTGTCTGGAGGAGTACAATTAAACATGGCTTCTCTAGAGACAGACAGAGAGACAGACAGAGTGAGACAGAGAGAGAGACAGACATAGTGAGACAGACAAAGAGAGACAGACAGAGAGAGAGAGGCAGAGACACAGAGAGAGACACAGAGAGAGACAGACAGAGACAGACAGAGACAGACAGAGGCAGATAGAGACACAGAGAGACAGAGAGAGACTAAGAATGAACTTATTCCCTCACGCGTAAATCTTCTTTCCATGCAGTCTCTTCGGTTTTCTATCAAACGTTCAGCGCTGCCAAAACCTAACCTAAATTAACTTTACTGAGATATCTAATTTCTAGGTATAAAACTCTCTACAGCTCATGATCTTTATTAACTTTGACTCATTTGCGCAAATCAATGAAAAGTTTCTCGTATTCTTCAAATCCAGCAGTATGAATCATAAAAAACTGCTTCGTAAACAACTATTTCATATGTATCAAACAACTGAACGTTAAGACTCCATTACACTTAGATCGCCATCTCTCTTCACACTTCCCTCTACACTTCTTCTACACACGACTCCTATACAACAACCATAGCCGCTCGCTCTCAGCGTACATCACTCCTTCTATCACTCAGTCCCTCTTTCTGCCTCTCTGTGTCTTTCTCTCTATCTCTATCTCTCTCTCGCTCTCAGCTGCGCCAAGCGCCCAACATCATCTTTCCCGCCACTCAGCAACCTGACCTGCGTTACCTGTATGGGTGTCACGACAACTGGTCCACACCGACAAAATGTTCACTGGAAAATTTTTAGCCGATGGTTATTGCCGCTGAAAGAGAAGTTGGATTGATGAAAATGATTCAATTTTAAATAGGAATCGGATTTGGAAAACTGTTAAGTCTTAGATGGAAGCTGTTTTGATAATATTTGATTAGAACAATTCCAATTGAAATAGACGTGAGCTTTATCAAACGGACTTAACACCCAGACTATACCCAGGACAAAACTTACGGTCAAAACCTCCAAGGGTGGGACATAGCACCCCTCCTGAGTAGTGACCTGTGTCGCCCGATGCACTACCAGTGCGTGGAAGGACTATAAGGTCTAAGGTAAGGCCTGAGTAGAACATAATTGCGCATAGGCTAGGCTAAGTGGTAATTCTTGGAATCCAGGTTCAAAATACATCTTTTGGTCCTACACAAGTTGTATTGATGAAAAGAATTCTGGATAAATATAAGTCAGGCTTATACAAAATAATTTATACTTCTCTGGAAGCCGGATTGAAGAAAAACGTTCTTGCTTACTTTGGAGCTTGATTGGCGAAAATGTTCTAGCTGAAATTGGAGGTAGAGTGATGAAAAATGATTTTTTTAAATAGAAGTTGGATTGATAAAACAATTAATGCTATGCAAATAGAAGTTTAACTAATGAGACGAAGTTTTGTCTATAGAAGCTGGATTGATGAAAAGATCGCTTGAGAAAATGAAGCTGGATTTGTTTTTTTTGGCTGACAACCATGAAGTATAAGCTGGACAAATAAAAGGATCGCCTGACGAATGAAGCCTGATTTGGGTTTTTTAGCTGAAAAGCCTGAAATAGAAGCTGGA
The DNA here is from genome assembly GCA_945859605.1 of Lumbricus rubellus. Taxonomy (NCBI): domain Eukaryota; kingdom Metazoa; phylum Annelida; class Clitellata; order Crassiclitellata; family Lumbricidae; genus Lumbricus; species Lumbricus rubellus. The sequence continues at coordinate 23,428,829 of OX243817.1, forward strand.
CTGATGAAAAAACGCTTGAGAAATAGACGCCGGATTAATGAGCGCGCGCTTGAGAAATGGAAGCTGGATAAAGGTTCTTCATAGGCGAGCTACAGGATGGATTTATGAATAGAATGCTTGAGAAATTTAAGTTGGATCAAGGTTTCTTTATTGATAAAATAGAAGCTGGACTTGTGAAGAGAAGATTGAGAAATTGAAGCTGGATGAATGTTTTTTTATAGTGAAATAGAATTTTGATTTATGAATAGAACGAATGGGAAATGGAAGCTCGATGAAGGTTCTTTATTAGGGCTGTTGATTTAATCGCGTTAACGCGTGCGATTAACACGTAAAAAATTTGCGATGTTCAAATCAGCGCGCAGACTCTGACTTCAATATATTTCCATCTCTATTCTGTCGCACTTCCATCTTCGAAAGGATTACCTCCTCCGACATCGAACCATTTTCCCGTTCACGCTCTTGTCTATGAAAACCTATATGCGATGAACCTTATCAAAATCCATTGATTGCCATCGCTCCCGCTTTATGCTTATGGAAACATTTGGTTAAAATATGATTTCCTTTTTCACATATGAAGCATCACCTTCCTTGACTTCTTTGTTGAAACGCGGGCTTACCTCACTCCATCGGTTTACCCTATTCTCACCTTCTGTTCGTCCACAACCCGCCGCAGCTTCATTTGAGCGTAGCCTATTTCTAGAAAATTTTCATCCAATATCCGCCAACGTGGTTGGAGCTCGTTCCTTTAGAAACACCGCTAGATAACTTGGGCACGTGTTAATGTACTGTTAGCGAACAGTCAACTTCCTCAATCCTTCAAAAGTGGGTTTCACTTTTGCCAGCTTCATCCGTCGATGAAGATACAATTCCTGTCTAGTCACAAACTTCGCTGGCGTTTCTCCAGATTCCACTTTAGCCGACCTAAACTTTGATCGACATTCCTCCTACGTCAACTGAAACCTTTAAGCACTGCATCCTATAATATTAATCATAATCCGCAGCGCTTTCTGCAGGCAATCTAGAAAAGACATCCAATGCCCTTCCGTTCAACAAAGCTGATATAAATATCGCCAACTCCGCACGCTCCCACTTTTGAACTTCAACATACTGCTCAAACCGCCGTAGATACGAATCCATGTTGTCCTATCCCTCCTCGAAATGAGGTGTCTTGGGTCCCTGTGCCTGATAATAATTTCCAGGAAACGTTTCATATGAAAATGTATCCTCCCTTTCCGTTGTAGCCTTCTCCATTTCTAGACGCTTGTTTTCTAATTCAAACCATTGAAGTTCCTTTTCCAACTCAATGACATGGAGTTCAACCAACGTAGTCTAACGTCTGATAGGGTGAGGAAAGAGGAAACAACCTTAGTGGACTGGACGATGCGATGCGGCCGGTATCGACGGCTCATCGTTAGCGTTTAACGCATGTTTTGGTTCGCATGCAGGCGAAAATTGAGCAAAGAATTGTTACGATAATACTCAATTTATTTTTTGGAATATTTGCCAAAGAATGTGTCGTCACTAGCTTTAAGTATGAGCCTTCCGTTTAAAACGAGTTTTTCTGCCTCTGATTCCCTTTTAATCAGATCTAATTAACGCGGACGATGAATGCGTTAAAAATGTTAATCGCAAATTTTTAACGCGTTAATCGCACGCGTTAACGCGATTAAATCAACAGCCCTAGTTAAAATTGATTCAGACTTGCCAGAAGGAGAGAGGGACGAGGTGAAGAAATTGCTGAATGATCACCGAGTAATCTGGTAATTCTGGTAACATTTGTTGTGATTGAAATATTTTTATGAAATCTGGCCATCATGTGTACATATGAATTGTCTATAATTCTGCAATATTTGATTTAAAACTTCTGATGTCTGGCCAAGATATTGGCCAAAAAACTTTAGATTTTTTATGGCTCACCCAGGCACCCTGTATATGTAAAATGGCGACGACAGAAAATGAAAAGTGTGATACTTGAAATTATGGACGGCATGAGGAGAAGAGGAGGATCAAACAGGATAGATGATATCAAGAACTGGTGCTGTCGAGGCCTATACAGCTTATGTATATCTGCACAGGATCGGAAACTATGGAAACTAGTGATGAAATGTGCATTGGACACTTATGAGCTTTCAGCCCATGGATGAGGATGATGATGATGATGATGATGATGATGATGATGATGATGATGATGATGATGATGATGATGATGACGTTGACGACGACGTTGACGACGACGACGAATCGTGGTAAAGTTTTCTGGTTGATTTGTTGACGAGTCTGCCTCATAATGAAAACTCCAACAAGGGCCTTATTGCCATTCACACAGTCATGTGAGAAAGTCACGTATAAGCTTAGACCTAGTAAAATGAGTGGTTTCGAAAAATTTCTGAATTTCTAGGTCATTTTACGCTAAGACTTAACACTATAATTATCGAATATTGAAATTTGTTTATGTTGCATGTGTGGGCCCCTAAAGTGTTTGGCCCCTGTTCGGCCGAATATGTTGAGCATGCCTTAATACTTCTTTCTTTCTTTCTTTCTTTCTTTCTTTCTTTGCTCTCTTCCGTCAGTCGTGCAACTACGATGAGGCTCCCACATGACTTCTCCAGGCTTGTCTACTTCTGGTGAGATCTTTTGCTCTTGACATGCTAATATCCATCTCCTTAAGGTCTTCTCTGAGACTGACATTGTCCATCCAAATCTTTGGTTTCTTCCTCTGCTTCTCTTTCCTTCTACATGCCCGTGCAAGGCCGCGAGTGGTAGTCTTTTCCCCTCCATTCTCTCCACATAACACATCTGAGCCTTCTTTTCCTGATGTTGTCCACCACCGTTTCTCTCTCAGCTCCTCTCTTGTCTTCTCGTTCCTGATTCTCTCCCTTCTGCTCCAGCCCTTGATTCTCCTCAGCCAGCCCATTTCAGCCACCCGCAATATTCTCTCGTCTTCTCTACGTAGACACCAGCACTCTGATCCGTACAGCAGTAGCCTAATGGTACCACTAAGGTTCCATAGAGTTTCATTTTGGTTGCAATCGAGATGCTGTTTGTCTTCCACATTTTGCCAAGTGTGCCAGAAACCGCGCATGCTAGGCCAATCCTTCTCTTGATGTCTTCCGGTGCATTTTTCATCCTCTGTTGTTAGCTCTCCTAGATATACAGACTTTGTGACCTGCTCCAGTATTTGCCCTCCATGGTCACTTCTAGCTCCTTGAGTTGCTTTCCAGTTACCATTGTTTTTGTTTTCTCCGCATTTATTTTCAGCCCCATTCTTCTGCTACTACCGTCCATGTCTCCTTGTCCGTCAACGCTTGTAACTTTTCTTGCGAGATGGCTATTATGTCAATATCATCGGCAAACCGCAGGTTGTTCACTAGAGTGTAGGACTTTACCCCCGGCCCATTACCCCTGCCATTACCTACTGCCATTACCCACAACCATTACCCCCCGCAAGACATTACCCCCTGCCATTACCCCCGTCTGTTTACATTTAGGTCCAGTGTATGTATGTATGTATGTATGTATGTATGTATGTATGTATGTATGTATGTATGTATGTATGTATGTATGTATGCATGTATGTATGTATGTATGTATGTATGTATGTATGTATGTATGTATGTATGTATGTATGTATGTATGTATGTATGTATGTATGTATGACATACATACATACATACATACATACATACACTGGCCCAAAATGTAAACAGACGGGGGTAATGGCAGAGGGGTAATGTCCTACGGTGGGTGATGGTCGGGTGGTAATGGCAGGGGGTAATGGCAGGGGTAATGGCAGGGGTAATGGGCCGGGGGTAATATCTGGTTACCGTTCACTAGGCGCCCATCGAGATTTACTCCTTCTTCCGCGTCTCGCATTGCAAGGCCTATCACCGCCTCTAGGATCATGTTGAATAAATCAGCCGATATCCTACACCCTCGCCTTAATATGTCTCTGTGCAAATCTGTAAAACGCCCAAAGGTGGTTTAAATACAAAAACAAAAGCGTTGCATGGCTTTTAATTTAAAACATATTAAATGTCTAATTTTAAATGTTGCATGCAGGACAAGCTTGTAAAGGCTTATGCACAGTTTCGCAATGAGAATGAGACGAAATCTTCTGAGGCTTCTGAAAAACTGCTCTCAGATTTGCATGACAAAATGGTTGATAAAGACTACTCTTTTGAAGGCGGATACGCCAAGTATGAGAAAGATATGCAGAAGCTTGTTGACAAGTATAATAAGACACCTCACTTGAAAGATGTGGTAAGAATTGTCATGATATAGGCTTACATTTCAAATTACTTTATGTATATGGGTGTACATTTGCTCATTAAATTATTTTATTAAGCGAACATTCGAAATGCGGTGAAACACTGTGGGCCTATAATTATACATGCGATCTTGGTTCATTGTTTATTATTATGGTTTATTATACATAGGCCTATGCATCGGTGCATACATGACATTGTACACATGAAGCGAGTAGCCTTTCTATGCATGTGACAGGCAGGCTCACATGTTACACATTTAGACCTAACACGATTATAGTCATAGTTCTACTCCTTCGCTTTGAGCAAATTTCTAAATTATTATGCTTGAAGCACTGGCTACCTTCACCCACTCACTACAACATTATCTGTCTGGTATTCATTCATTCGTTCATTTAGAGCATTCATATAGCGCCCCTTCAAGAAACTACTCAGAGGCGCTCCCAGCCCAACCACGAACAAAGAAAAAAGACTTTAGGGACTTGTAGAACCCAGCCGGATGGACCACAAGTAGAGAGCGAAGCGTAACCGGAAGGTCGTTCCAGACAGTAGGCCCACTACAGAGAAAGCACGGCGCTGCTTAATAGCCAAGCGAGCCCGCGGGACCAGAAGCTCACCTTTAGACGAAGATCGAAGTACACGACGCGCTGCGACGTCAGAGACTGGACAGCAAAGATCACGCAAGTATGACGGAGCACAGCCAAGGACACAGCGAGAGACCACATGTCATGAGTTATCTTAAATGGCGAGTTAGCCCTAGCCTATTAAGGAAAAGGTGTCTAGAATATTGTCATCGAAATACTAGAAAACAAAGCATGAACTCGTTTAGAAAATTATTCAGATAAAAAGACAACTGAAATTAAACTAAAAGACATAGTTACATATATAGCAAAAACAGTTTCGTTAATTATAGGCTACGCCTATAGAGCCCTAATCGATGGTCGTGCCCTCCCCCAGACCCCCCAACAAAACTTCGCCCCCACTCACGTTTCCGTTCGCATGGAGACAGTTTCTGCAGGTGTGAAGAAGTCCTGTTACGCAGCGAAGGGCTTCGGTCGGCTCACTGGTCTGGTTGGTTCTGAAGTCGTCCGTTGGTCCGTTCTCGAACCCAGCGTCGAGAGTTCCCGTCCTGCTGGCGTTCCAGCTACGACCGCTGGTCGCGTCTTGTAGAGGAGTGCCCGTTTCTCACAGACACCGCCCACGTCTAGCATAGACGTGGTCACGTGGTAGAGAAGTTGCGAAGAAGTGGCGGAAAGCGACGGAGGAAATGGCGGGAAAGCGTCCGCCCCTTCTAGACCGTCCTCGTCTTGTAGTAGCACCGTTGTGCTCCGAATTCGCCTGGTAGCACCGTTGTGCCCAGTATGCACCTTCTTGCACCGTTGTGCGTTGTCCTACGCTCGAATTTCCTTCAGTAAAGTTCAGCGTGCATGCCCACTTCGCATCTCCGACCGACGACTGATGACTGACGACTCTTCTCCGACGACTGACCTCCGACGACTGACCCCCAGACAGTCCGTTCTCTTGCCTATATAGGCCTATCTGCCTTCCAGACAGATGACCTTTACCCCCGACACACCTTTTGGACCCAACGACCATCGACGACCATCGATATAATTATATCAGCTAGATTATTACAAGTATATCTATATACTATTGTCTAACTGTCATTTAAGCACATAATACTATTATATACGACATAACACAATATAGGTATATAATGCATAGGTCTACAACAATGGGCCCAATACTATTTGCAAGGGCAACTCGTGACAATGGCCCCCACTTAAGAGAAAACTAACTTAGCTTTTCTTTACAACTAAAACTAAAACGATTGCCCTGTTAATATCTAGGTTTACTTATCCTAGTTCCTATCTAGGCCTACAGATGGCGGCTTAAAAAATCGGCCCCCACATTTTCAAACCCTTTTTTAAAAGCGTATAATAAAGAAATACGACTGCAAAATTAAAACCCAGTAAATATTAAACTCCCATTTACTGGATTAGCTCCTTAATGATAGATCAAAGACTGATGATCCATCCGACTTACTCACTCACAACATTATCACCCCTAACCTAGTCCTCGATTTCCTTGTCCAGCTCCTGTCTCATAGCCTATGGCACAGGATATGGTCTCTTCAGCCCTGCGACATTTAACGCAGGCTGAATCCGATGACCGACTAGCTTGATTCTTCTTAGCACATCACTGAAGATGTCTTGAAATTCTTCCAAGAGGCTTTCGACGTCCTTCTTCTGATCCGCTGACAGATCATGGCCTATCTCCACATCTTTGTAGGTCTCTTTCTGCAGATTGTTAAAGAGTGGCAGATTTCCTTCACCTGTCATCCTCATCTCTGCATCCGACAATTCTTCGACGACAACAGCCGCTCCTACAGCTTGCATTTCGTCGTTCACGGCTTCCTCGCTCGGTCTGTTCTCCGTCTCTGGTTGACGCTCATAATAGCGTTTCAGCATGTTCGCATGGAATGTCTTTGCTCGGTGAGGAAACTGGATTACATAATCAGCTTCTCCGAATCGTTTCAGTACTGGAAATGGACCTTTCCATTGCATTTGCAGTTTGTTGCTCTCTGTAGGCAACAGTAGCAGTACTTTATCGCCTGGATCAAACTTTCGAGGCTTGGCATGCTTGTCAAAATTGCGCTTATATTTATCAGCGGCTCTTTGCAGATTTTCTTGCGCCAAGTGACACGTCTCTTGAAGACGATTCCTCAGATCGACAACATACTCATAAGTCGTCTTCTCCTCTGGTTCAGCAATGTCTTTAGTCCACAGTTCCTTCAAGATAGCCATGGATCCTCGCACAGGTCTTCCGTAAATCATCTCAAATGGACTGAATCCCGTACTTTCATTACTGACCTCACGGTATGCGAACATCAACGGATCCAAGTATCGATCCCAATCTTTCACTTTCTCTGCACACATTTTCCGAAGCATTTGTTTGATGACTCCGTTATATCTCTCAACCAATCCACAGTTTTGACTGTGATATGGAGTGCTGAATAATTGTTTTATCGACAGAAGTCGACCTACTTCCTTCATCATTGCTCCTGTGAACTGTGATCCATTATCCGAGAGCAGCTCCAATGGTGCCCCCATCCTTGAAAAGATGCTAAGCAATGCTTCTGCAACAGAACAGGTGTCAATTTGCTTAAGCGCGATACACTCGGGATAGCGGCTTGCACAATCCACCAATGTTAAAATGTACCGGTGTCCTCGCTCTGAGCATGGAAGTGGTCCAATGAGGTCGACCACGCATCTCTTAAAGACCGTGTCAATTATCGGCATTTTGATCAAAGGCACTTTCTGAACTCGCCCCTTCGGCAACGTTCTTTGACAAATGTCGCAGGATCGACAGTATCTTCCGATATCACTGTAGCATCCTGGCCAAAAGAATTGAGATAGAATTCTCTCTTGAGTTTTGTGAATGCCCAAGTGTCCTCCAAGAATTGAGCTATGGGCTATCTCCATTACTCTAGTTCTCAACCTGGATGGAATTACCAGCTGTTTCACTTCATCACCGAAGTTATGATGTGGTGATCGAAACTTGCGGTACAGCAGTCCTCGTTCCACATCAAAGCGTACGATGCGATCGTCATCGTTCGTTCCAGTCGCTTCTTTCTGTGTAGAATACTCCCAGCATTTCTTCAATGAACTGTCTTCAGCTTGTTCCTTCTTCAACGTTTCCAACGTGACTTCATTCTGGAATTCTGGGACTCGTAACTGCTTTGGCAATGCTCTCGCTTTCTCTTTCATATGTCGGGTTTCCACAGCTGATGTCACATTCAACTGCTCTTCAGTACACCCCGCATCTTTCTCAGCGTCAATCAACAAGTCTTGTTCATGTACCTCAGTACTCTTGTCGAAGGATCTGGGCCGTAGTTCCGCTCCAGATATATTTCCAATTACAAGGTCGTATAAAGTTTCCTTCATGCAGAGCGCTTTCACTTTCCCTGTGAAGTAGTCCGTTCTGACTTCAATGATAGCGGTTGGCACTTTCCTCGTAGTTTTGTCAATCAGAATGCACAACTCATGCTTCCCAGTCATCTGATTCTTTTTCACCAGCCTCCTGGCTACAACAACTGACGAACATCCGGTGTCTCGAAGCACTTCGACCTGTTGATCTCCTACATAACCAATCGTTGTCTTCATATCAGTTCCGTATTTACCCGGTCTACAGGCTTCAGCTATGACGTGCGCTTTGCAACCACATCTTAGTTCGACATCTTCACCATCGGACAGATTTTTCAACGCCTGACCAGCATTTTCGTCACACCCTTCCTTGACCAGCGTTTCTTCTGGATCGGTTGAAGTTGCGGTCGTTTGGTGCGTTTTCTTATCAACTGCGGAAGATGCTGATTTATCTTTCTTGTTCTCAGTTTTCTTCTTCTGGTTCTGCCGTGCATTTCTAGGCTTCCAGGAAGTCTGCATTCCTGCTGCTTTATGTGACGTATTCATTCTAAACCGACATGAATTATAGGAGTGCCCGTATCGGTTACAAAAAAAACAAGGCCTATCAGTAGCCCCGTTACGTTTTTGGTCTTTCTTTCCAGCCCTCTCATTTTCCTTAGCGAAGTCTGGCTTGAGAAATTTTCCCTCTGTTCTTACTTCTTTCTCTCCGTAGTCCGACTGGTATGGCTGTTTTGACTTTACTTCGTGTGCCTCTATGTAGGTCTCCGCTAATTTAGCGAGTTCCTGAAGATCTTTTGGCGCCCTTTCTCTCAAGAACAGCGACAATTCTTTGCTCACTACTGAGAGATATTGCTCCTTTACCAGCAAACTCTTCAATCCATCAAAGTCCTGAGTGACTTTGGCGAGCTCAATCCATCTCATCAAGTAGCTTTCTAACCTGGTGATGAATTGTTGAGGCGCTTCTCCAGTTTCCGGTCTACAGTTATTAAACCGCTTGTGAAAGCCTTCTTCCGTCATCTGATATCTTTTCAGAAGAGCATCTTTCAATGCGTCGTAATCGTCGTATTGTTCAGGCGGCATACGCGCAAACACATCTAAAGCGCGTCCCTTCAAAAGTGCGGCCAAATAAACTGCCCATTCTTGTCTTTTCCATTTTCGAATCGACGCATATTTCTCAAATCTTCTCAGATAAGCGTCCATATTATCTTTTCCATCCTCAAATGGAGGCAGCTTTGGTCCTTTCCTCGCATTGACTGTAAAATCCGAGGTCCGCTCCTCTTCCTCCTCCTCTTCACCATCCTCTTCCGATGCTGCGTTTTCACTACCACTTCTAATACTAGCCTGCCGTAGGCCTACAGCCTTCCCTTCGAGCTTAGCTTTCTCCAAAGCCATAGACTGTTCATGCTGCTCCTTTTGCATTTCCAATGCTTGCTCGTGCGCCTCTTGTTTCATCTTTCTTTCAAGTTCCAATTTCCTCATGGCGCATTCATCGGCTTCGGCTTTTGCCCGTCTTTCCAAATCTAAGGCTTCGGCTTTTGCCTGCCTCTCCAAATCTAACTTCCTCATGGCGTTTTCTTCGGCTACAGCTTTAGCCTGTTGCTCCATCTCAAACTTCTTGAGTGCGTTTTGTTCTGTTTCCACTTTAGCCTGACGCTCCAGTTCAAACTTGCGCATCTCTCTGTCAGCTGCTCTCTCTTCTCGCTCAAGAATCCGTTTCTGTCGCGCTTCTTCATCAGCTCTGTGCTTTTCCACAAACTCAAGAAGCTCAGGCCCTTTCAAGCCACTCCTTTCGGCAAGAGCTATCAATTGCTCCATGTTGCAATATAATTAGCCGGCTGGGCTAAACTGAAACAGAATATCCCCTCAGCGACAAATGCTAGTCTATTCAGTCTAGATAATTACCTTAGACCCCACTATAGGCGACACTATAGAAGAAGTATGTTTAACTAAGTCTACAACAGATCTTTAAACAATCCCTCTGGCCTATTTATGCAGCGTGAAACACCTACGCTATCCTAGCATAAATTATCTTTAGCAATGCTTCAATGCGTTTAGCTAAATCGTTTAATCAGTGTCTAAATCCCCGTATAATTCTATCGAGTCAAATATAGCCTATGTTCCTAATACAACGACCATATCCTAAACAAACTCAACCATCCCACCTATGCTGCCACCACATTGTCATGAGTTATCTTAAATGGCGAGTTAGCCCTAGCCTATTAAGGAAAAGGTGTCTAGAATATTGTCATCGAAATACTAGAAAACAAAGCATGAACTCGTTTAGAAAATTATTCAGATAAAAAGACAACTGAAATTAAACTAAAAGACATAGTTACATATATAGCAAAAACAGTTTCGTTAATTATAGGCTACGCCTATAGAGCCCTAATCGATGGTCGTGCCCTCCCCCAGACCCCCCAACAAAACTTCGCCCCCACTCACGTTTCCGTTCGCATGGAGACAGTTTCTGCAGGTGTGAAGAAGTCCTGTTACGCAGCGAAGGGCTTCGGTCGGCTCACTGGTCTGGTTGGTTCTGAAGTCGTCCGTTGGTCCGTTCTCGAACCCAGCGTCGAGAGTTCCCGTCCTGCTGGCGTTCCAGCTACGACCGCTGGTCGCGTCTTGTAGAGGAGTGCCCGTTTCTCACAGACACCGCCCACGTCTAGCATAGACGTGGTCACGTGGTAGAGAAGTTGCGAAGAAGTGGCGGAAAGCGACGGAGGAAATGGCGGGAAAGCGTCCGCCCCTTCTAGACCGTCCTCGTCTTGTAGTAGCACCGTTGTGCTCCGAATTCGCCTGGTAGCACCGTTGTGCCCAGTATGCACCTTCTTGCACCGTTGTGCGTTGTCCTACGCTCGAATTTCCTTCAGTAAAGTTCAGCGTGCATGCCCACTTCGCATCTCCGACCGACGACTGATGACTGACGACTCTTCTCCGACGACTGACCTCCGACGACTGACCCCCAGACAGTCCGTTCTCTTGCCTATATAGGCCTATCTGCCTTCCAGACAGATGACCTTTACCCCCGACACACCTTTTGGACCCAACGACCATCGACGACCATCGATATAATTATATCAGCTAGATTATTACAAGTATATCTATATACTATTGTCTAACTGTCATTTAAGCACATAATACTATTATATACGACATAACACAATATAGGTATATAATGCATAGGTCTACAACAATGGGCCCAATACTATTTGCAAGGGCAACTCGTGACACCACAGCAGCAATGCAGTATGAGATCCGCTGGGACACAGGCAGCCAGTGCAGCGCATCGCGCATATAGGCAGAGACAGGAGCAAATTTAGGAAGCCGCCCAACAAGGCGAGCAGCCGAGCGCAAGACGCGATCAAGTCGCCCCAAGACCCCAAGGGGAAGACCAACAAGTAAGGAGCAACAGTTGTCGATTCGACTTGTAACAAAGGCGTGGACAAGGACGACGACCGCATCGTGAGAGAGAGAACGGGAGACCACCCGGAGCTGACGAAACTGGTAATAGGCACTTCTTGCGACCAAGTTCATATGCTGGGACAGAGTGAGTTCAGAATCGAGGGTGAGTCCCAGATCACGAACTGTGAGGGAAAATGAGATATGAGGAAAGAGCAGAGCAAGTTGGGAAAGGCCAATTACCCTGGAGTTGCCTACGTTCACCCAAACATATAAACTGTGTTTTGGAGGGATTTAAGAGTAGCCGATTGGAGGCCATCCATAGAGAGAGGACACCCGTATTCCTATACATCTGGCTGACAGCGGCCACAGCATCAGCCGAATAGGTATGGATGTAGGCTTGCACATAATCGGCAATAGCTGGTGCAGAAGGCCCTGAGATCCCAGTAAGGAGCAGATATCAGCAGTATAGAGTAGATACAGCAGCGGACCCAAGACGAAACCCTGGGGCACCCCAAGAGGGGCAGGGATCCAAGCAGACCTGGACGACACAAGAACAACACAGTTTGAGCGGCCAGTTAAGAATGACATAAGCCAATCAAGAGGTTGCATAGGCGTAACTTTCTATTGTGACGGTGGTGTCCAGTCACCACCACTTTTAAAAGTGGTAGTGACAGTCACCACCACTTTTTGGTCCTGATAAAAATGTTTTTTGCATGAAATAATTATAATTGACTGTCACCCGCTATGAATTTCTTCACATTGGAGCGGTAACATTGTCATAGGAGTAACTTTCTATTGTGACGGCAGTGTCCAGTCACCACTACTTTAAAAAGTGGTGGTGATAGTCACCACAACGTTTTGGTCCTGATAAAAATATTTTTGGCATGAAAGCATTTGTCTATATTCCGCTATTCACTCTCAACATCGAAGTGGTGATATTGCAGATAAAGGCCTCTACTATTATGTCCACTGGCCATACAGCCTATAGCCTACTACCTAACCCTAACCTAATGCTATGAAAAACTTTAAACATTCTCTGTTCGACTGCACAGGTGACCGAACTTAAAATGCGACCATTACAGTCTGAAAAAAAATTAAAGCATACAGGAGAAAATCTTAAATTATGTCTTTCAACAGTGAAATTATGAGAAATTGTGTTGATATGACAGCCAAAAATGAGACCACTACAGTGGGGAAAAAATAAAACAATGGGACGGGATACTTTTAAAGTCTTAATGTCTTAGGCCTAGATCACGACTATAGGCACTGAAACGATGGGGAAATTTCGTTAACATGACAGTGCAAAATGCTACCATTGTAAGATGACAATTCAAAAACATTTCGTCTATGTTAATGAGCACAACTTCCAGGAGTCTTCCTGGCTTCCTGCTGAATAGATTTATGAAATTTCAACTTCAAACTACCGAATAGGTATGTTGCTCGTAGCATCGTAAGAACCAGTAGGCTAAATCGTACACAATTCCAAATTGTCAGTTTTCTAATGATGACGTGAAAATACTTAACAATGGACATCTTATTTTAGAGTGTCGGTTCTGGAAATGAAGAGGGTGAAGGTCAGATTACATTTTAACTGCACCTCTGGCTTGCACTCTGCCATCGCCAGTCCCAAGTCTGGATAAAGAAGGAGGTGGCGCTCATGACCTATGTTTTCCCACAGCGTCATTAGACCGAAAAAACCGAAGTATCCCACCGTTACACTGACTATTTATTATTACTGAAAGGAAGACGATTCTCCACTGTAGTGGTCTCATTTTTGGCTGTCATATCAACACAATTTCTCATAATAATCATCTTAACAAAAATACCTGTTCTTTTTTAAAGCCTCATCAGAAACTTTTTGAATTTCCACATTGCAACGGCAGCATTTGAAGGGGTCTTCTAAAAACAAAATACCTGTTTTTTCAGAGCCTCATCAGAAACGTTTTGAATTTCCACATTGCAATGGTAGCATTTTAAGGAGTCATCATGGCCCTATCAGAAACTTCTGAATTTCCACATTGCAATGGCAGCATTTTAAGGTTTCATCTTTTTCAGTGCTTATAAGAGTGGCCTATACAAGACTTGAATAAATATATGCAATACTTTAAGAATATTTGGGGGGGGGGAGTTTCCACACTGTAATGGCACCCTTTGAAGATGCCGTTTTAGCAAAATAACGCCATTATTTCAGTACTGATAAAAAGTGTTTTAGGATTTCATTATAATTATAATATATATATTATATAATTATAATTACAATAAAAACATCTTTATGTATCGAGTTCAGCAGCTCAGTTCTGCTGTTGCAGGGTTATTCTAATGAATAAATGCAGACGTGAATATAATAGTATAATTATAAGCTGACTTCAGGGGTGTAACGAGTGGGGGGGCCTGGGGGGGCCTGGCCCCCCACTTTTTATCAGGGGGGGGCCTAATATGAGAACGGACCCCCACTTTTTTATGAGAGGGCCCTCCCACTTTTTTGAGAAAAGAGAGGAAAAGTGGTCCTTAAAATCTTTCCAAAAAAGAGCTAAGCCACAGTAAAGAGCAAAGCGACAGTTGGAAATAGCTGTTGAGGTCGAATATAGTTTACTTCCATTATTTTATTACAGCCTTTTAATTGGAGTGTCTCAGAAATCTTGTCTTGTTGATCGATCTCTTTATTGATCAGTTTCGATCTCTTGTAAAAAAAAACGACGACAAGAGTAAAGGCAAAGGATCACCTTAGAAATTCAGACAATTGCAGTTTTTTCAATAGCCTACAGCCTACAGGTGTTACAAGCTACTTGAAGCTAGTACTAGTAGTAACTTACTAACTTTTCGTGTATCAGACCTACGTGAGTACGTGTATCCTACTAGTTTTTTGCAATGTGCGGTCAATCCCGTCATAGTAGCTACTAGCAACGTGTTTCACGAAACTGTGACGAAACGGCGGAAATCGGTTGCCACCTAGAAAAATCGATCCCCTTACTTATTTTTCTGTTTTATTTTTACCCGAGGTTGTAAAAGAGTCAAGACTTGCCGTACAGAAGTCGGCTGCATTAGTAATAGTACTTAAACTCTAATAGACTCAATGATCCTACGATATTCCTATAACTCTACGATATTTCCGTCTTTTTTCTCTGTTGTATTTTCATATCCCGTCTGACACGTCTCCACTCTATTTTCACCCAATTTCACCCATTTATACTCTAATTAGAGGATTAATTTGGGACTTTTGAAGCTGCCCCATTTGTTACTAAGGCTCCCCAGGGCCCCCCCACTTGGGGGGGCCTTGTGAAAAACTGGAGGGCCCTTTAAAAAAATTTTTGGCGCTTCGCGCCAAATAAATCCACTACGTTCTATTTAGGCCCCCCACTTTTCTAAACCTCGTTACACCCCTGGCTGACTTTGCATCACTATGATCAGCTTATCCCTGTTCCCCACAATGGTCCTGAATTGCTAACCAAGATACACTTTCCGAAGTCATATTTAATGGTACACAAATCAACCAAGAACTAATAACCTACCCGTACCAAAATCGGGAAGCCACATGTAGTAATGGCGTTGTTTTACTAGGTGTTCAAATAATAGGACCAAAACATTTTGACAGTTTAAAATTTGAAGGACAGCACTGGAGAGAAGCCATTCAGTTGTACAAAAAAAGTATTTTTTACAAATATTAGCAGTAAGTTATACTCATTTTAGCAGGATTGTGTCACACATTAAATTTATAATATTAAATAATTACTATAACCCTATGATAGTAAATAATATTACGGTATAATTATTATATAGGGTGACACAAAAGTTCGTTCACCGTTTTCAAAATGCGTTATCTCAGTAACCGCTTTATATTTCTTTATAATATTTGGTCAGTGTATGCATCAGTCAAATGAAAGACATTGATACAAATTTTATTATGATCCAGTCCGTTTTCACCATTATTTGTAAGAAAATGTAAAGACGACCAGTTTTTGCGGGAAAAACTGCGTTCATCAAATTTGCACAGTAAAGAAAATGTGTACACGCCTATAGCCTCGTATACAAGCGTGACAAGACACTGTTGTTACCTATATAGGATATACACAGACGTAGGCTATTAGCGCACAGTATCTCCTTTCTGCTTAATGACTCTATCCGACATGACTGGATAGGCGTCTGAAGTGTCCCCACTGCTGTCGATATCCACGCTCGTTAGAGGCGACTCTTGAGCTGATCAACGTTGTTTGGCTCAGGATCTTTATAAACGCTGAGAGATAAAATACTTAACAAGTTCTCAATCGGAGAGAGGTCCGGAGAGTTGGGTGGCCAATCCTTCGGCTTTATGTGTGACGGATGGTTGTCGTCTAGCCACTTTATCTTCACAGCTGATGTATGACAGCGTGCGCTATCCTGCTCAAGAAACAACTTTCGTTGCATGACACTGCCGTTGTCATTTTCTCTCTCGAACGCTCGCTTCACAATCTGCTCGAGAATGTTGGTGATGTACATGTATGTAGTAGGCCTACTGTGAGTTCAGTCTGGTACCATTTGGCACAAATTTAAGTTTAGTGAGACCCCTGGCAGTCATCCCACCCCAAACCATCACCGAAGGACTAAACTTCATCTTTGGAGCAGGCGAAACGTAGGCTTACTCTTCCTATGCTGGATAGAGTCAGTGCCGTCATTAAGCAGAAAGGAGATACTGTACGCTAATAACCTACGTCTGTGTATGTCCTATATAGGTAAAAACAATGTCTTGTCATGCTTGTATACGAGGCTAGGCGAGTAGGCGTGTAGACATTTTCTTTACTGCGTAAATTTGATGAACGCAGTTTTTCCGCAAAAAATGGTCGTCTTTACATTTTCTTACAAATAATGGTGAAAACGGACTGGATCATAATAAAATTTGTACCAATATCTTTCATTTGACTGACGTATACACCGACCAAATATTATAAAGCAATATAAAGCCGTTACTGAGATAACGCATTTTGAAAATGGTGAACGAACTTTTGTGTCACCCTATATTATAACAGTTCATGTAATGTGATGATGTAAACAGCTGCTAAAAACTATTACCATTTTGTCAAACTTTCTGGAGGATGATTGTCCTCTCTGTTTTTAGTTAGGCAAAATAGTGTTTATACAGATATATACAGTAAGTTATACTCATTGCAACATGACAGTATCATATTATTGTAGTAAGTTATGTCATTATAATCATAATAGTAAATAATATCGCGATATATTATAATACTTCATGTAGAACAATGATATATTATAGTACTTCATGTAGAACAATGATCAGTCCTGGGCATGACGTTAAACTGCATCCATCCTCCGCCACAGAGAACCAACAACGTCCCTGTGCCGGTCCTAAGCCCGGACAAAGGAGGAAGGTTTGCCAGATGGGTGGCGATACGCTGGCATCAAAAGACCAAGACGATTGAAATCCGCAGAAACCACGACACAAGTGACATAGCGGCCCAGATGCTTCAAGGTGTCATGATGTGGAGCAGACATGCACAGGCCGGTCAGGACAGACCAGTGGAGAGAGTCGGGGGGAGAGCGTGGGACACAAGCGGGCATTGTCCCAGGTTGTCCTTCATGCCTCTTTCCTAATATTCTCTTAAATCAGACAAGGTGGTCTAGCTGCTCCAAGATGTTTATGGTATGGAGCGGACCTGCTGATTGGACCGGTTGAGGCTGGGCAGCATGACGCGAGACAGACTCGGACAGAGAGTGGCGTCGGACTCCTACGGGCATTGAGCCTAAGGATGTTGATGATGATGAGAACAATGATGAAAACAGTAACTAAAAACCAATATCATTTTTTCAAAACATTTTGGGGAGGGGAAAATGTCAATCCTGGGGGGAACTTCCCCCCAAAGACGTCTATAGATTAAACACTGTATAATACTGAGCAACCTAAAGCTCGAACATATGTCTGTATATGCACAACTAAGTATAACTGCAGATTCAGTCTAGCAAGCATACTACCATTGCTACAGTGACTTTTTCTGATCAATAATTTATAAAATAAATGTCATGTTTAGGCTTTACGTGTGCTCGATAACTTCAAAAAAACCAAAGAACACACAAGACAATTAATCTTGAATGCAGATGCCAAACTTAGCGAAGCCGAAAGGAAGGGAAAAGGTAGGGATTGAAGTTGATACACGCCTTAAGTGACAAAAACGATTGAAGTATGACTGTTAGACCAGCAGCATTTTGATTATATAGTTTCTAGTGCAGATTAGTTTCTAGTGCAATGTCGTGTTTAGGTTTGCACGCTGTGGATAAAATAGTAGATCGAATGAGACTGTTCAAATGTTTTACATGTACAATTGTACATGTTAGCTTTCATTGCAGGTGACAATGTTATAAAGTTGAGTTTATGGGCGTTAGAATTGCTTGCTACTCCTAGATTTGGCTGTATATTTATCTATTCACCGGTAATTTTGCTGTGGGCGTGTAGGCCTGGAGTTTTTTGATCAGACGTGTAGGCCTATTAGCCTAACTAAGCTTATACTAGTTACAGTTATAAGATAATTGAATGCTTAGTTCAATTTAGCGGCATAACTTTGGTTCATTCAGTTATAGATAATAATTATTGAATGCCTAATGCCTATGTGTGAAGTCCTAACTCTAAACAGCTTCCCCTCCAGCAAATCGTCATATTTGTCACTGTATCACTGCGCCGTCCAGTTCGTCAAACCTCACTTGTGATTCAATTGTGTCCACAGTGTTATATAATAACTAGCTTTTGTACCCGGCTTCGCCCGGGTCGGTTCAAGTCGTTCGTGTATTAGGATATGGCTAAATAAATGATAGGCCTACTCAATCAAAAGAAGTTAAATGAACGTGTAATTCTTCTACCCCGTGCCATGATTTCTAAAATTTTAAATTTCGAAATACTGATCGTTAGCTAACGCGCAACGGGGAAGTCGCTTCATAAATTTGTATAGGGCCTATAGGCGCTAGCCAATTTTTTTTCCGCCTCTATGGTATCCAGCGTTGACCGAAATTCTTTGGTTAACTCTTGCGCATTTTGGCTAACCTACACCCCCTACAGCCAAACCCAAAATCTATAATAATAAAGAAGAAACTATGTGTGTGTGTGTCTGTCTGTTTGACCGGAATGCATTTCCACAGTTTTTGAGCTTTTCACTCCAAACTTTCACTACTGTGTCCGTCTGGGCATGAGACGCAAAGTTGGGGGGTTTGCGAATCTCCCCCACCATGGGGGCCAAAATGGGGCGCGAAACCCCCCTAATTTTTTTCAATAACATTCAGGTATTGATCTTAAACTTTGCACCTAGACAGAGAGCCATCGAAACCACCCAGTGGAGTGGTTGGCGAATCTCCCCCACCATTGGGGTCACGGTGGGGGAGGCGAAAACGGCAGTTTATTACACACCTTTTTAAACACTTACGTTGTTATTTATATACATTGGCCACAGCAGCTGAACTTCCAATCTGCTTTGCTGTCAAGTCAAACCATCCCTCCCTACATAAATTCCCCTCCCCTATCCCTCCCCCTACCCATCTCCCCTACCTCTCTCTCTCCTCTCTTTCCCCTCCAAATTCTCCTCCCCCTACCTCTCTCTCCCCTCTCTTTCCCCTCCCCCTCCTCCCCGTTTCCGTCACACCTCCTCTCCCCCTTCCTCCTTTACCTCTTCCTCCACCCTCTCCACCTTCTCCTCCCGCCCCCAGTCCCATTCCCCTCCCCTCACTCCCTCCCTCTGCCTCCCTGCATCCCCTCCTCTCTTCTCTCCTTCTCCCCTCTCTCTCCCCTCCCCCTCTCGCTCTCCCTCCCCTCCCTGTTTCCGTCCCGCCCTCCCTCCCTCTGCCTCCCTGCCTTCTCCATCCCTCCCCTCCGGTCCCTCCCCTCCCTCTTCGTCCCGCTCCCTCTTCCTTCTTTGCTCCCTCACACCGTTCCTTCCCTACAGACCTCCCCTCTCTCTCCCCGCTTCCTCCCCTACCCCTCCTCTTCACCGTTTCCGTCCCCCTCCTCTCCCCCTTCCCCTTTCACCTCTTCCTCCACCCTCTACCTCTTCTCTTCCCGCCCCCAGTCCCATTCCCGTCCACTCCCTCCCTTCCTCTGCCTCCCTGCATCCCCTCCTCTCCCCTCTCCCCCTCCCCTTTCTCTCCCCTCTCCCTCTCGCTCTCCCTCCCCTCCCTGTTTCCGTCCCGCCCTCCCTCCCTCTGCCTCCCTGCCTTCTCCATCCCTCCCCTCCGGTCCCTCCCCTCCCTTTGTGTCCCTCTCCTTCTTCTCCTCCCGCCTCCAGTCCCATTCCCCTCCCCTTCGGTCCCTCCCCTCCCTCTTCGTCCCACTCCCTCTTCCTTCTTTCCTCCCTCACACCGTTCCTTCCCCACAGACCTTCTCTCACCTCTCCCTCCCCCTACCCCTCACCGTTTCTGTCCCACCTCCTCTCCCCCTTCCCCTTTGACCTCTTCCTCCACCCTCTCCTCCTTCTCCTCCCACCCCCAATCCCATTCCTTCTCCTTCCCTCTGCCTCCCCTCCCCTTCTATCTCTCCCCTCCCCCTCTCCCTCCCCCTTCCCGTTTCAGTCCCACCTCCTCTCCCCTACCCCCTTGACCTCTTCCTCAACCCTCTCCTTTTTCTCCTCCCGCCCCAGTCCCATTCCCCTCCCCTCCCTCCCTCTGCCTCCCTGCATCCCTTCCCCTCTCCCCTCCCCTCTCTCTCTCACATTCCCCTCTCCCTCCACCTCCCCGTTTCCGTCCCATCCTGAGTGAGGGAGGGAGGGAGAGAAGGAGGGATGGAGGGAGGGAGGGAGGGTCGGAGGGAGGGAGGGAGAGAGGGAGGGAGGGAGGGAGGGAACGGGGCGAATCCTAAAATGTGGCTTTGGGGTGGAGGTTGGGTGGCGATGTGGAGCGTGAGGGGTAGGGTGGGGGCGGGTGAACTGGGCGGGTGGACAGGGTGGGAGTTTGGGGTGAAGGTTGAAGGTGTGGTGAAGGTCGGGTGGATTGCGTAGTGTGGCGGGTGGTGTATAGGGTGGGGTGGAGCTTTGGGGGTGGAGGTGGGGGAGGAGGTGGAGTGTGTGGTGTGGTTGGGCTGATGCCGGGTTGAGGTGTGGGACTTGAGGTGGGGTGGAGGTGGGGATGGAAGGGTAGGGTGGAGGTGGGTGGACGGGGTGGAGGGGGGTGTGGTGGTGTGGGATGTGGTGGCTGGAGGGATGGGGGGTGTACGGGGTGGGGGTGGAGATGGGGGTGTCGTGTGGTTGGGTTGTGGCCGGAGCGGGTCGTATCCTTATAAATTTCCCGGGCAACGCCGGGTACCCCTTCTAGTTAATAATAATAATAATAATATTATTATTATTATTATTATTATTATTATTATTATTATTATTATTATTATTGTTCAATAATATCATTTAGGATCCATCGGGATTACATTACTAATTATTGTATAAAAACTAGTCCGGAATTGTCAGGCCTCGTCTTCATGGTTTGAACAGAAAGAGCCTCGGAAGGCCACGGCATTAAAGCGCTGGATTGAAATCGACAAACGCTGGAAGAGATAGCAAGTTTCTCTAGAGTCTCCGGAAAATTGGGAAATACGTCTTCCAAGATCTTTGATGAAAACAAGACCGCTTTCGTTGATTGTACATAGGGTCTCGAAGGCCAGCGGCACAAATAAGTAGGTTTTGGACAGTTCACTGTACTTCGCATTCTTTCTGATGGCAGCCAGCTCAGCCGCCGCTCCAGCTGCGCCCGATGTTTAGGTCCCATTTGCAGTATTGGCCTCGACTTTTTGTCTGATTTAGGCCGCATCCTAACATTGTCGTCCGGTGATATGAGAGAGACCTGTTTTTTGCTGCAACGCCTCTCTATTACTGTCCAGCGCTTCAACTCGGTGGCCTTTCGAGGCACTTTAGCCGAGTCAGACCCAGAGGAGAGCTAATAACTTTTATCATCATAATAATAATAATAATAATAATAATAATAATAATAATAATAATAATAAGCAGCGGTTCAACGCCGTAGCATTTAGTGGTTCTTTTAGAAGACCTACGCCCGAAATGGATGAGGTTTAGCCGTTCCAGGCACATTGCTTTTAATATTTTATAAGCCCCTGGGGGAACGAAGTTCCTCAGGGCATAAAAAAATAATAATAGCAGGGGGCCCACTGGATCCGTTGCTTTTTCTGTCTTCCGTTACAACCCATTCTGCAAGATTTGTCATCACCGCTGGTTCTGGGCTACATGGATGATCAATCCATGGGAGGAGAGGCAGCCATGGTGGCGAAGGATGTGAGTCTTTTGAAGCAGAGATGTGAGCAACTTGGATTGCAACTCAACCAGAACAAATGCGAAATTATATATCACCATGATGTGCAAGACGTCGACCGTGTCTTCCAGAACTTTACCGTCACATCGCCAGAGAAAGCTTGTTTGCTGGGTGCGCCTCTGTCCACCAGTGAGGCTTTGACAACTTGTCTTGAGAGCAGGTGTACTGAGTTGGCGTTGGCAATTAACAGACTGGAGTCCATCGCCAAACACGACGCTCTGATAGAGCTCTGCGCCGGTGACACGAAAAGGATTATCCCCCCCAAAAGCTATCCGGGGGGATGAATTAATCTATCCCCCGGATGGAATTAACCGGTCTAGACTATCCGGGGGGATAAACCATTCTATCCCATTTTTTGAAAAATGTGTATAATTAAAATAATTATACTCTAATCAAACTTTAAAGTGACTCTAATTGTTTTAAGTGACCTAAGCAATGCCAAGAGAAAGGCAACTCGAATTTATTTAGTGTCTCCGAGTGTTTTTAAGTGTTTTGAATGTTTTAGGTGCTATAAAAACAAAGCAAAACAAATTATCTAGTAGGAATAAACATACCTGTTAGTGTCATTGTTCAAAACAAAGCAGATGAAAATTAATTTGCAAAAATAAAAGCACGCGGAAGTGTTTTTTTTTACTTTTCCTCATTTTGGGGGATACTTTTAATACGAGGGGATACTCTATTTCGTGACACCGGCCACGCCGCGCCGCCGCCGCCAACAATTCGTGGGCGCCGCCGCCGACTTTTTTGGGTCGGCGCGCCGGCGCCGAAAATTTGTCGGCGCGCCGCCGATGCCACGTTGATTCGTCTATTTCTTTTTGTTTACATTTTCAACTCTTGCATAATTTCGCTAAAAACATTGTTGCGTCAGTGCGAAGTAGATTCTTTTTCTAGTGTGCTACGATTGTTTTTGGCGATTTTGTGTCAACGCTATGAAACATTTGATGTTTAGTCCTCGTTTTGACTTTTGGAACAATGCGCTTAACGTTTAAACTTTTGTTCATATTGTGATTTGATTTGACTTGCGCAGCAACAATGGTAAAAAGTACTGTATTTATTTATGTATGTATGTATGTATGTATGTATGTATGTATGTATGTATGTGTGTGTGTGTGTGTGTGTGTGTGTGTGTGTGTGTATGTATGTATGTATGTATGTATGTATGTATGTATGTATGTATGTATGTATGTGTGTGTGTGTGTATGTATGTATGTATGTATGTATGTATGTATGTATGTATGTATGTATGTATGTATGTATGTATGTATGTATGTATGTATGAATGTATGTGTGTATGTATATATGTATGTATGTATGTATGTATGCATGCATGCATGTATGTATGACTGTATGTATGTATATATGCATGTGTGTATGTACTCATGTATGTATGTATGTCTATGTATGTAATTATGTATGTATGAATGTATGTATGTATGTATGTATGTATGTATGTATGTATGTATGTATGTATGTATGTATGTATGTATGTATGTATGTATGTATGTATGTATGTATGTATGTATGTATGTATGTATGTATGTATATAAGTATGTATGCATGTATGGATACTTGTATGTATGTAAAATATGTATGCATGTATGAGTGTATGTACTATGCGTACTTGTATGCAGCAATCAATCAATCTGCATGCGTAGCCTACTGTTATACAATTTCAGCAGATCGCGTCAAGAAAATGGGCCTCATTCAAAGAAATTAAGTGCAAAGAAGTTATAAAAAAGTCCCAAAGTATTTTTGGGTATTCATAAGGCAGGCCAAGAGTAAAATAGGCTGGTAGCACCGCCACTGCGCAAGCAGTTCTTTAACTTCTATTAGAAGGTTATGTACATGTAAGCTGGAGGCCTGAATTTGAAGACGTTGTGAAGTTGAGTTTAATCCAGTCTTTGTATACGTTTTCTATATGAATGTCTGTTCTGGGAATAATTGTTTCTCACGGATTTTGATTAAAGACCAGATAACTGCCAAAACAAAACAAAAACAAAGACTGAACGCGCAAAAATTGTTTATTATAGTTTGCTTGTGTAGCAACTTTTGAAATAAGTACGCGACGCTTGAACACTAATCCCACGACGCCGCGCCGCCGACGCCGACATTTCGAGGGCGAAGCCGCCGCTGATTTTTGTTGGTCGGCGCGCCGCCGCCGCCGACCAAAAATGACCGGCGCGCCGCCGCCGACACTCTCAAGTCGGCGCATGGCTCTGCGCTCTGATCCTCCTCCGTTGCTCTCTCAGCTCCCATAGATTGGTGTACACTTTAAAATGTAGCCCTTGCACAGGGCACGTCTTGCTGGAAAAATTCGACGGTCTGCTTCGGAATGGCTTGAGTGCAGTTCTCAACATCGCCCTGTCGAACGACCAATGCCTACAGGCATCTTTGCCCGTGAAGATGAGTGGACTGGGAATTCGCCGGGTGGATTCGCTTGCTCTCTCCGCCTTTTTGGCTTCCGCTGCAAGCCCCCGAGAACTCCAGTCGTCCATGCTAGGTAATGCCTGTCCCGATATTGACGACCGGGTGGAATTTATGGAGCATCTGTGGTGTATTGAGAGCCAATCTGGGCTATCTGAGAAAGGTGCGGCTCATAAACAATCAAGTTGGGAGTCCTAGAGCCATGCGCCGACTTGAGAGTGTCGGCGGCGGCGGCGGCGCACTGGTCATTTTTGGTCGGCGGCGGCGCGCCGACCAACAAAAACCGGCGGCGGCGGCGCCCTCGAAATGTCGACGGCGCGGCGCTGCGTCGTGGGATTAGTGATCAAGCGTCGAATAGGCCTACTTATTTCAAAAGTTGTTACACAAGAACCTATAATAAACATTTTTGCGTGTTCAGCCATTATTTTGGCAGCTTTCGGGTCTTTAATCAAATCCGTGAAAAAAATTATTGTCAGAACAGACGCTCATAGAAAAAATTATACAAAGATTCAATTAAAAACACCTTGACAACGTTTTCAAATTCAGGCCTCCAGCTTATATAACCTAGTAATAGAAGTTAAGGAACTGTTTTGCGAAGTGGCGGTCCTACCTGCCTATTCTACTTTTGGCCTGCCTTATGATCCTACATAATTACTTTGGGATTTTTAATATTACATACATACATACATACATACATACATGCATACATGCATACATGCATACATGCATACATGCATACATGCATACATGCATACATGCATACATGCATACATGCATACATGCATACATGCATACATGCATACATGCATACATGCATACATGCATGCATGCATACATGCACACATGCACACATGCATACATGCATACATGCATGCATACATAAATATTACATACATACATACATACATACATACATACATACATACATACATACATACATACATACATACATACATACATACATACATACATACATACATACATACATACATACATACATACAGTTCTTTTTACCATTGTTGCTGCCGTAAGCCAAATCAAATCAAAAGATGAACAAGAGATTAAACGTTAAGCGCATTGTTTGAAAAGTCAAAACGAGGAGGTAACATCATAGGTTTCATAACATTGACGCAAAATCGTCAGGAAAAATCGAAGTACACAAGAAAAAGAATCTACTTCGTAATGACCAACAATGTTTTTAGCGAAATCATGCAAGAATTGAAAAATTCTAGAAAAAGAAATGGACGAATCAACGTGGCATCGACGGCGCGCCGACAAATTTTCGGCGGCGGCGACGCCGGCGCGCAGACCCAAAAAATTTGGCGGCGGCGCCCACGAATTGTCGGCGGCGGCGCGACGCGGCCGACGCAGAGCACTGGTTGGGACAAGCCTCTCATGCAGAAGATGGTTACCGAGTTGAGCAATGCTCTTTCCGACCCATACCATCAAGCACGTTTCAAGGCAGTCGCAGTGTCTTACGCCGGTGACTGGCTTTCGCCCTCCCCGTGACATCATGTCGATTACGACTAGACGACGATTCGGTCAGAATTGCGGTAGGTCTCCGTGTGTGAACATGCATTTGCGAGCCTCATGCTTGCCCATGCGGAGCTCGAGTCAGAGCGAATGAAGCACATGGACTTTCCTGTGGCCTTGGACCTGGACGGATCGCCAGACACGCCATATTAAACGATCTAATCAGCCGGAGTCTCACACGCGCAGGATTCCAAAATATTAAGGAACCACCTGGTCTCTCTAGAACTGATGGCAGACGTCCTGATGGTCTCACGCTGATACCTTGGTACAAAGGCCAGAACCTCATCTGGGACGCCACGATGATCGACACCGTAACTCCACCATAGCTCCACCATACGTCCAGGTGAAATCCGTGTCTGCGGGAGCGGCAACGGAAGTGGTGGCTACCAGGAAGGTCGATAAGTACAACCATCTTACTACCACCTATCTCTTTGTTCCCCTGGCTTTCGACACCCTGCATGGGCCCAATCAACATCGACGGTTTGAAACTTCTTAAGGATTTGGGGCATCTATACTGACACAAATCACTGGATACCCTAGGCCTAAAGAGACAAGTTACCTGTTCCAACGGTTTTAAGTCTGCATCCAACGATTCAACGCTTGCAGGGCACATTCGAAAAGCAGCCACAGTAGGCCATTTAATTTTTGTATGGACGAAAAAATTGTTTTAAAACTTTTTGGTGCACCCCTCCTATATTGTTTCTAATGGCAAAATATGAATGTGTGCCAAATTTTAGGTAATTTCGTGATGTTTTTACCCCCGCCCAACACCATTAACATAGGGTAAAGTGGGGTAATTTCGGCATGGGGCTAATTTCGGCACCCCCCTGTAGCCGAGAAACTATCTTGCACTAAGATTCCTCTATGGTTTGACGTTATAGATCTCAACATTACAATGTTAGAAAAGTTCGAAAACGAATTATAAATCGCATTAAAAGCACTTTTGTTAAGTCATTTTTGTTTTGATACATTTTCGCAATTATTTTTCAATTCAAAGAAAGCTCTGTTGAAAATTTGGTGTCGGTCACATAATTAAATGTATTGATTTTTCTACAAGTATGGTCACCAGGGTGCATCATGCTGAACGATAATACGACGTATAGCTACAGATTATTTTTTTTACCTACTTACAGAGTGATGCCTACATATGAGGCAAATTTCGGCACTAAAATCTTGTCTAATTCCGGCAGTGCCGAAATTTGCCCAGGGATGGTGCCGAAATTACCATTCTGCCTTATTTCAATAGTTAGCGGGTTAATTATTTTGCTTAGTTGTGTTAGTAGTCGTTGTGTAATTAAACGCACAAGGGTTTATTCAGGCAAAATGGATGATGATTTGAGTCAGAGAACTGTGTCAAGCTCTAAACGGGGACGATGAGCTCAGTGGCGAACGATGAGATTAGGTTTTCAGTAAAGTCGGTACTAGTTGATGGGCGTTCAAAGAGAGCAGTTGCTATAGGCCTATGCAGTTTTGGATCTTCAACGTAGATGAATCCACTGTCACTATTAAGTTTTGTCACAAGCCAGGGGAAGTGATTAGTCAACGTGGAAAACAAAACGTCGGCGGTTTTAAAACAGGCACATATAAGGGAAGACAGTGACCACCGTTTGCTGCGTCTCAGCCAGGGGCTTCGGTACATAGCACCAATGATCTTTCCCAGAGTGAGAATCAGGCCAGAGTTCATTGCCTTAGAGCACCCATAGGAACCATAGCAGCTGGTACAACAAGTATTTGGATCAAAGGCAGCGCGTATAACAGCGTCAAGGAAGAGGAAGGAAGACCTGAAAGATGAATATTGACATGTCAAGAGCAAAAGACCTCGATCAGAAATAGAGAAATTTGGAGAAGTCATGTCGTCACTCGACTGACTGAAGACAGTGAAGAGAATAAAGAAGAAAGAAGAAGATAACAGCGTCTGAGTGTAGGCTACAGTATTTGAATATATTAAATAGGCCTATAATATTATGTGATGTTATTACATGTATAAGATTCACTGAGGTTCTAATAGTTTGCTACAGCCCTGTGCCATGAAATGGCCCTTCAAACTGTGAATCGACTGACGCAAATTCATGTTATGACATGTGGGGCGCGGTGGCGTAGTGGGTATGTTCGTTGCCTTGCAGCCGGAGGATTGCAGGTTCGAATCCACCTCAAGACGCCGCGTAATGACATTGGGCAAGTCCTTCACTCGCAATTTGCTCAGCGTTTCGGCGCGAAACTTCGATGCAGTGTCCGCGATGCAGTCGGGAGCGCCTCTGAGTACAGATAACCTGAAGGGGCGTTATAGCAAGTGCAAATACAAGCATAAATGAATGCAAGTAAACACGTATGTAGCCACAATTTCGACCCATCTATTTCATTTAGCTTGCTTGAAACATTATGGTTCTCTTCTGTTTGGCTAATTTCGTCACCCGTGCCGAAATTACCCACATGCCTTGCCGAAATTACCCTCCACTGCGGGTAATTTCGGCATCTGAACGTCTTCACTTCTCATGTTATAACGTGAATTTGCGAAAGCCGATTCACAGTTTAAAGGCGCCATTTCATTGCTTAGGGTTGCAGCAAACTATAGGAACCTCAGTGGATCTTATAAATGTAATGACATAACATATATTCGAAAAACTGCTTAAGGTGCCGAAATTACCCCATTTTACCCTATTTAGTGAACAATCAACGTTTTCCCACAATAAGTAGTTATGATCGTGACAAAGTGATTGTAATACAACACAGTTTATTATACAGGGGCCACAAACTAATATATAGTAACCAACAAGTTTGGTAATAGTGTATACAATATACACTTTGCACAATCATGTAAAATCACTTTACTGGATTTTAAGGTTTTTTGTGGAAGAGAAGGATAATTCCTATAAATGTCTCTTTTTGAAAATTGGGAATTTCGTTGCATTGATATTAAACCATTTGCAATAAAACTGTTTTTGTGTTTCATCATTGGTAACACTAGTTAAGAAGTCTTGGATTAGTTTATAGAAATAAAATGATGCGCAGAAAACAGGACAAGATCGCGATTTTAGAAGAAAAAAATCCTGTAATTTGAACGTTTTACTGCGTGGTGAAGGTTTTTCTGGCGGAAAAAGCGTGCAATGACTAAAGAAAGGTCGTCAGAAATTTTGATGACTAAAAAAGTAGCCAGAACATTTGGCCGAATAAAGTCGATTTTTTCGGTAGCGTATACTCCCCTCAAAATTTACCAGTACAGGTATGACTGCAGGAAATACACCGCAACAGGTACTTGGGCACGTTGACAAGCAAGCTGTTGCACCGGTCAACCTTAGAGATTGTAAAGACAGCGACGGCCGATTTTGTTGCATCAAGACGCAGAGATCTGATGCATCATCGATCTTAGAAGGCAGAGCTGATGAAAGCAGCATCCAACGGTTCGCGCCACTTGACACTTTATGAAAGAATCGGATTCAAGAATGACGCCGAGGTCATGCACGCACATCAGTCACGGTTGGGATCGAAGACCCGCAGACACTCAGTTCGCCAGTGTCGAGATGAGGACACAATCTGCTGCTTGCACGCCATAAGGAGTTCGTCTTCTCGAAGTTATCCGGTCTGTTAGAGCGCATCCATTCGGCGACCTGCTCAACGCCCAACTGCATTTGTCACCGCTGCTGTCCGTCAGATGACTATATTTGTTTAATGAGAAAACCAAGTGACACACCGCACATGGGTACATACAGAGATATAGAAGAGAAAAAGGTATTGAAAATGAACATCTTTAGTAACGGTCATTATATCATCATCATCAACATCCTTAGGCTCAACGCCCGTAGGAGTCCGACGCCACTCTCTGTCTGAGTTTGTCTCGCGTCATGTTGCCCAGCTTCAACCAGTCCGGTCAGCAGGTCTGCTCCATACCATTAACATCTTGGAGCAGCTAGACCACCTGTCTGAATGAAGAGAATATTGGGAGAGAGAGAGAGAGGCATGAAGGACAACATGGGTCAATGCCCGTTGTGTCCCACGCTCTCTCCCCCGACTCTCTCCACCGGTCTGTCCTGACCGGCCTGTGCATGTCTGTTCCATATCATGACACCTTGAAGCATCTGGGTCGCTCTGTCACTTGTGTCGTGGTTTCTGCGGATTTCAATCGTCTTGGTCTTTTGATGCCAGCGTATCGCCACCCATCTGGCAAACCTTTCTCCTTTGTCCGGGCTTAGGACCGGCACAGGGACGTTGTTGGTTCTCTGTGGCGGAGGATGGATGCAGTTTAACGTCGTGCCCAGGACAAAAAAAGATGAGGTGGTGATTATTTCTTCACGTTGGTATAATGGGATGAAATTGCGGTCGTCCTTTACAGGCAGCGAGAAGTCGTGTGGTCAGGAGATGATGGGTGGCCTCACGTATATAGAGCTGCGAGTCATCAGCGTAAAATGTGATTTCAAGCCGAGACTGGGAGCCAGCTCGCCCACGTCGGCCGTGTGGAGCAAGAACAGCAGGGGACCTAGCACAGAGCCCTGAGGTTCACCGCAGACAAAAGAACAAATAGAGACTCCATCGTAGTTTACCGTCTGTCGACGTCCGTTTAGGTACGAACGGAGCCAGTCAAGCGCCACCAACCGGACACCGTGTGTCATCTCCAGGCGTCGGCCCAGCACATTGTGATCGACCTATCGAACGCAGCCGATAGATCAAGCAGACAGAGCAGCGCATGATCACCCGCATCCGTCGTCTCGGTAAGGTCAGTGACCACCATGAGAAGCGCTGTGTCTGTCGAATGGAACTTCCTGTAGGCCGAGTGAGACTCGCAGACTCATTGCAAGATCTACGCAATGCAGCGTAGCCTACTCGATTAGAAAGCTATTTTGGCCGAACTAGCTCATCAGCTTTAGTTTTGCCGACGCAACAAATCGATTATGCAGCGCATGAACCTGGAATGCAAATGCAGGACTGGATTCAAGTATTTCAGCTTCTGATAATACCTTTGAAATTCAAACTGAGACGACTGTCGAGAAATAGCCTATGAGTTATGACCCAAATACGCTGTGTTAAAGAAATTATACCTATTTAGGTCATGAATTAACCCTTGAATTAGCCGTAATCAGCACGCAACTGAGGCTGGGCAGCCTGGGCCATCACCGAAGTCTTGATCATCAACAGCCCATTAAAATGATAAAAATATAATTGGATACTTCATTAGCCAGTGTTTGCCAAAACCTTTCAGTGAGCAGAAAATTAGTTTTTTTAAATGCGAGCATTTCAACCGCGCCAGAACTTTAATTGACAAAACAGGTAAAGATCAAAGATCATTTTCAGACATTTACTATAACAGCACTAACGATCTTGGTGGATTTGGACTGTAGTCCAAATTCACTTAACTTAACTCTGAGTCTCTGCAGATAAATTTTAGCTGCAGAGACTCAGAGTTAACCACACTCCGTGACTGAGAGATAGGTGGAAAACAGACGGGTGTTTTGGCTTACCTGATTTATTTTCCCCATGACATCTAAACATTTGCTGCAGGATGCTGCGATGATAGTGCCGGCGCTAGCACCCCCATACCCCCCATTTGGGGGGGGGGCCGAGTTTGAAGGGGGTCCAGGAGGCCCCCAAATTTAGCTGGTCATTATGCCTATTTGTGACTGTAGGCCTATATTTCTTAAACCGGCGCATTTATTTGAGGCTTCAGATCCGGTCTGGTGCATGCCTCAACTAACCATATGGCACTGCCATAGCAGACCTAATTCAAACGTCATACCGGCCATACTGATTTTGGACGTAAGTAAAGTCATTTAAACTAACTCAGTCAGTTTCGTCCACTTTCTCAAACACATCATATATAAATTGTAACTTATGGTAATTGCTAATTGGATGAGACTCCCAAAAAAAACCTGAGTGAGGTCCAAACATTAAGCCCTGTGTAGGATTCCAGATGTCCATGGTAGCCTACGTGTCTGATCTCAAGTTTGCAAGGGGCCTCAAAATTTGAGGCCCCTTGCAAACTTGAGATCAGATATTTTAGTTCTTAGATTAATTTTACTTCTAGTTCTTATTCACTTCTGCTGACGTGATTTTACTTCCACTTCTACTTCTAGTTCTCAAATAATTTTACTTCTCGTTCTTATTCACTTCTGTTGACGTGATTTTACTTCCACTTCTACTTCTAGTTCTCAAATAATTTTACTTCTAGTTCTTATTCACTTCTACTAGAGCAATTTTACTTCTACTTCTAATTCCAGTTCTCAGATAATTTTACTTCTTCTTCAGTTAGAGTTTAGACATAATTTTACTATCCGTGCACTTATCAGTTTTTCTCGCTCCTGCAATTTGCCAATTTAGCTTATTTATATTATCTAATGTTTTCTGCGGGTGGTGCACTGGTGCTTTATTAGAAGCTTGGAATTTTGTCCAATACATGGTTTTCATTGCCAGAAGGCCGATGGCATCCATGTCTCATGATAAAGAAGGGGCTTGTGGCCTGCAAGCACAAGTTACGGGCCGAGGGAAATAATGTTTAGCAAATTAGCAGCATGGCTGTGTTATGGCGCCATAGAAAGTGTCGTCATTATATTGCATTGCATTACAATGTTCCTGCTATACATGTGGGGGATCCATAGAATAATAGTAACATAACTGGCGTGAATAGCAGAACATCATGTAGGATGCGGGATAGATTCCTGCTATCATACCAAAGGTCCACTCAGTCCATCATTAGCTAGAACGTTTGATAACACTAGTCTGGCTATGAATACAAAGAACTAAACATCCCAAAGTGCGATATTGTAATATGATGTGAATGAATCAGAATAAGAAGTTGGATGACTATTCACATAGTAGGCTACTAACAGGATTTTTACAGAACTAAATAAAGGTGACAGACAAAGCATATTATCAACGAGAATATTTTGTAAACTCTAAGGCTTATTTTTTTTATCTCAGATTAAACAAAGTGGTCCGTTTCATTCTTTTCCCTCAAAATATGTTGCGACAAAATATTGTTCAAGCCTGATATATTTCACCCTAGATATTAAATCAGGTTCTGGTCAGAGAATTCTGTTGGTTTGTCTCTCCAAGGGCAATCCTACGCTCTTTACACCAGAAACAACCACCCTCCTTCTCATAGCCAGCTACAGCAAAACAGAGTCTCCCTTGCCAGCGGACTGCCTCTGTTCAGTCTCACATGCCTAACTCTAGTCTCATGCCAATTATATCTTACCTTATATCTTATTCACTAACTCCAATGGTCACCCTGCCGCTCGGCCTTGGTTTCCTCATTCCCTCAGCCCTGCGGTACCCCAATTTGCATATCAATAGCCCCCAAGGTTCTTGTGTCAATTGATCTTGGAACAGCCCCTAACTCGAAACCGGTTTAGACTAGTTTATAGCCATAATTATGACCCTTGGAATACAGGTAAAGCGTCCCTTTGTTCTGTGAGTAATCTGCTTCCTCACAATACTAAACTATGGCTCATAAAATCAGAAGTCTTTTCATTTTCGTTCTCAAAATATCTATACTTCTTATTCTTATTCACTTCTGAAGGTCGTAATTCCACTTCTTATTCTATTCTCGTTCTCAAAATATTTATACTTCTTATTCTTATTCACTTCTGAAGGCTTAATTTCACTTCTTATTCTATTCTCGTTCTCAAAATATTTATACTTCTTATTCTTATTCACTTCTGAAGGCTTAATTTCACTTCTTATTCTATTCTCGTTCTGAAAATAATTTTTATTCTACTTCTACTTCTGCTGAACGAAAATTCAATAATTATTATTCTTATTCTACTTCTTATTCACGAAAATATCATGCCTCAAAATGTAGCTGGTAATTATACCTTTCATGACGGTTCATTCCTGAAACCATGCATCGAATTATGTTTTAACGCAAAGCATACAAAATAATAAATATATTACGCAACCAAAGGAGAGACTTGGGGGTGTGGACAGGGGTATGGCCCCACAAATTATTGTGGTTGGGACGGAGTCCTTGTATCCCCAATATTTCAGAAATATTTCATAAATATCATCCACTGTCCATCAATAATAATCAATTTTTTATAGATGACAGCCTATAAATGCTACTATTAAAGTTGGCAAATCGGACAAATTTAAACAATGGAGAAGGGACACTCTGAAGTCCTAAACCACGACTAACAGCATTAAAAAATGAGCAATTTTGTAAAGATGACAGCTTAAAATTCTACAATTACAGCGTGGAAATTCCAAAAAATGTAACAATTGTGACGGGACATTTACTGAAGTCTTACACTATGTCTTTCAGCACTTATAAGCTTATTATGAGAAATTTTGCTGAGATGACAGCTCAAGATATGGGGGCCTCAACTTTTATTGGGGGGGGGCCGGTACCCTATAGCGCCGGTGTGGTATGAAATTGTGTCCGGGCATGAAATATTGTCCGAAACATACTGTCATTGGTTAACGTGACCGCTGACGTCAGACAGCAACTGTCAAACAAAAGTATTAATAGAACCGTGAGATCTTGTCCGGGAAAGACACAAAATAGCAAAGATAATAATTACAACACAGCCATACCTGTCCATCTAATAATAGACATCGACATCTATATTAAGAACTTGTTATTAACAGTAACCACAGAGCGTTTCCGATAAAGACCTAAAATACAAAAGATAATAATTTCAACGTCCCATAAAAATTGGGAGCTATAATTACGAGAAATAGGGCAAAGAAGCACGGACTATTTATTTGCGTTTAATTAACTAAGACGCTTCCATAATAATCACTCAGAGTCATTACCTAGCCACGTGCTTCTCCGCATACTTTCTTTCAGAATTGAATATTCTATTGAAACAACAGGCCTATCTTCGGACAACATTGATGGATCAATAAAAAAAACTTGAAACTTGAAACATTGGCGATTAAAACTTGGGGCCAAATAACTGTTTAAAACTGCTACACCCAGCATACACATGCTAAAATATTTGTAGCAACAATTTATATGTATTGGAGGGTGTCACGGCAACTGGTCTGCAGCCAACTCGTCTAACGACAAGTGGTCTACAGACACCCAGCGCTTTAAGAAATGGAAGCTGTATGCAGGTTCTTTTATAGGTGAAATGGAGGCTGGATTGATGAAAAAACGCAAGATAGGTGGAATCTAAATGACGGTTCTTTTACATGTGAAATAGAAGCTGGATGACGAAAATGACGCATGGGAAATAAAAGCTGGATAAAGGCTTTTCTAGATCTGAAATAGAAGCTGAATTGATGAAGAAACGCTTAAGTAATGGAAGCTGGATGAGGGTATTTTTATATCTGAAATGGAAGCTGGAATGACAAAAATAACGGGCGAGAAATAGAAGGTATTTTTAGATGTGAAGTAGAAACTGGATGCATGTTGAAATACATGAATTAAAATCATCAATCCAGCTTCCATTAAAGCTAGAAAACCATTTAGTTTTTTTCTCTCATAGGCCTAAATCTAGCTTCTATTTCATCAATACTAGTCGTCTGTAGACCAGTTCTCGTTATACCAATTGTCTATAGACGAGTTGCCGTTAGACGAGTTGTCTGTTGACCAATTGTCGTGGAACCGTATTGGAGAGTTCTAACCCAGGTGCACTGTAGGCTTACAATGGCTATCATTAAGTAGGCTGCTAGTAAGTAAGTAAGTCAGTCAGTCGAAGTAAGAATATTGTTCATTAGACCACCAGCAAGCGCATAGTAGTTTGTACAATAATAAATTATAGAAACATTTACGCAAAGTCATACAATATTCTCATAACAAAGCTCTTGGCATAAGATTCAACTCTAGTGTGTGCATTAGGTGGGCAGGCTCGAGCATTGTACGAAGCAACTTATGGGAAGGGAGGAGGTAGTGAGGAATGTCAAAAGAATTTAAGAGGATAGAGCGGAAAAGAGCAAGCCCCTAGAACAGAGTGCGTCAATACTTGGAAAATCAGTAGGGATGAAGCCTGAACGGGTGAGTTCTTCTTAAAACACCGTGAAGACGTCTACGCCCATGGCATTTGCAAATACCCACCACACAGGGAAGGCATAAAGTTTAATCTAATCTGGGCATGGCAGTAGCCCTAACCACATCAAAAGCCGTGATGTTTGGGGAATTTGCTTAAATTATCGAAATAAAAACCATACTAAATAATTATGTTCTATGAAAACCTTAAAACCCCCTCATAATAATTATGTTTATTATGAGAGGTTTTAAGGTACGCTAAAATATGTTAATAATAAAGCGCTACAAAAATGTGCGAGTACCATGAGCCAATTTGATATAAAAATATTAGCCTAATGCTGCATGGGGCTTATAATTTAGAAAACCGAATCGATGGATTACTTCAGATAAACATAACTATGGAGCAGTAAAATTAGATGAGGCATTTATGAAGGCTGCAAGTCTTTTAAAGATTTTGCCCATATTTACATAGGCTACGCCTCTACTCATAACCACTTGGCCTGTTCTACGATGGGAAATTCTATCTAAAAATAGAAATAGGGTCATCGCAATGGCAACTACAAACATGGTGCTTTTCAACAATAATTCCACTGTTCACATCCTTGTTTTCTCAACTCTTATGACAAAAATATTTTTGGCAAGTGGTATTGGTAATATTACCTTTTAAGCGGACAATATCTCGCGAAGTACTGTTTCGACAAGCGGGATACATATAACGGCGGAGTCGGACACGATTTCATGCCGGACAATATCTCATACGTAGGCCGCATGAAATACTGTCTTGACAACGGAAGTGGGCGGAGTCGGACAACATTTCATGCCGGACATATTTACACGCCACACCGGCACTGCAGCGATCTATCATTTCCGTATTTGAGATTGATCAGATTTTTTTGAGAAAGTAAAGTGTGAACGTGTTCTATGACTACTGTTTAGGCTGCCTAAACAGTAGTCATAGAACAGGCATATATAAGGTATAGGCTTAGGCCTATAAAATATGTCTATATAGTCCTAATGCAAGCGTCACATGGCTCTGGACAAAAGTGGTTGCTCAACCGGCACGCGCCTCTGTGGTAGGTAGCTTTTGCACCGACGTTCCCAGAACCTTAAAACGGCTCTGCCTACGATAGGATATTGCGACGTATTTATATTTTAGAATTGAAGGCAGTAGAGGAAGCTAGGAAACTTGCTGAAAATGCAGTTGAAGAAGAGAAGAAAAAAGTCAGATTATTGGAAGAACAGCAGAAGCAGGTTGGAAAGGGGTTCTTCGCCCGTTTTGCAGAAAAATTCATCGAGAATCTGTCCGTAGTACGTATAGACCCGGAAAAAGGTATTTTAGAAAACCTTATGCGTGCTTACGCCACTGTGTATGGCGTGCCTTTAGTTACACTTTATGAGGCCATTACAGCTTAAATTTCTTCGGAATGTCTGATCCTAGTAAAGTTTCAGGTGTATGTCTATTTTAGCTAGTGCTGAAAATATAGGACTCGAGATGTTTTGATTCTTTTATAGTGTAAGCTTATACTTTAATTATGTCTGAAGATGTAGGCTACATGTAATTATTTGTCTGTTAGCATTAATTGAGTCGTCTTGTAATTTTGAAAATCTTCTAAAAAATTTATTGCGTCTGATGAAGTTGCAGGTAAACCTGTGCGTAAGAATTTTGAACGCATATTTAACCTAATACTAACTATCTCTTGCTTTTTAGTATATCATTATAACACGAATGTAACTGTTTTAAAGAATTCGCACCTATTCTGTAGCAAGTGAATTAGGCCTAAATCAGCGTTGCGTAATTCAGAATGAAGATGGCCTATTTTCAAATTTTCTAACAATATAACATTCAACTGATGTTTAGTAGGTACTGTACCGTACAGGGTGGGCCATAAAAAGACCATTGACGGTTTTCCCCAATATTTTGGTCAGAAGTAGGAATTTTTAAATCAAATTTTGCAGGCTTAAGCACAATTCATATTTACACATGATGGCCAGACTGCATCAAGATTATTTCAAACTGAGCAAAATTTATATAACTTTCAGTGAGACCACCCACTGATTTTTGACGATTCAAAAACATAACGCAACAAAAAGTAGCAAAAACGTTTTATTAAGTCACATCTCAAATAATTGATGTCAACATTGTGTAATACAATGTATGTATAGAAAATAGGATAACTAATGTAAACAAGTGTGAAGAATGTTGATACGTGAGAGTAGACCTAAGTTTAAAAAAATTCATTATACAGTTTTATACTGATAGCCTAACAAGAATCTGGACATTGATGACAATAATCGGGAATTAATTCCGCAAATTTATGTATCGCCCCTTAAAGATGCCTATGGGATTAGACGAAGAGAGCTGCATGATTGCCATTTTAGTTAGCACCTTATATTCGCAAGCAAATTTGTTACGTAGTACGATATTGTGAGAAAGGACATTCTTTGGACTCAGGCAATGACTCCCAAGTGATTTTGAATTATTCACTGTCATGTTATGCTTTTATATACCGAATGTCGGTATAAGGATGAATCTGCCTGTAAAAATCGATGAAGGCTCTAATAACTATTGTCAGAGGTTCAGTTCTGGATATATAGATAGACTATATGTCTCAACAAAGAAAAGATCTCCGAAATACAAATCATTTGTAAAACCATGAACATATTTCAATCATGGCACCCCACTGATAGCTAAACGTTTCTGACAATATGTAGCTTATAAACAACATGTCAAATTAAGCTTTTCTTTGCGGATGTTGGTGTGTATAAATTTTTTTGATGATGTTGTGTATAATGTAATCACATTAAATAGACTTGCTTTGTATTATATATATATATAAATATATATACTGTTATCCACGCATTATTTCATCATGGCATTTTTGCTGAAGAACATTACTTTAAATGGACTTGCTTGCTTTTCCTTTACGAATTAAAGTATATTTACATAAAAGCTTAAGTTTTGTTCTACTAATGTGAAAAATACTTTCAAAACTGTCGTTGGTATTTTGTTCTCGCATTAATCTCAGACAACAGAGTACCCGGTACCAGGCCCGCTGACAGAAATTCCGGGCCCTTGGGCAGAGCAGTTATGGGCCCTAAAAATCTGTAGGCTTTTTGAGCAAATTTACACAAAAACAACTAAAAATAACAAAGTGGGGTACAAATGTACGATAATGCATGCATTATTTTATTATTTTATTCAGTTCTTAATGTTAGCCTAATAATATAATTTTCAAATAATATGGTAATCAACAAGCAACCTTTCTGGAATTAACCGCAGCAAGACCGTTTATAATATCCTGGTAACCTTCTCTCCATTTTGTCTGTGAACCCCAAAAATTGCTCTTCGGAAAAGCGCTTTCTTCATCATCTGGAAAACCGTCCGGGTTTCTTGGAGGACCTTTCTTATTATAGTAGCCTATGTATACGGTTTCAATCGTTTGTGTAGGCATGGGCCCTGGTGACAATGCCAACATCAAGACCAATCCTTTGTACAGTTTCTGTAGGCTAATTTCAGCATTTTCGTAAGTCACATTATGAATGAGTCATTTATAAAATAATAATGCCATCCTTTGTAATTACGATACTAACACCACAAACGTCATTTTCATCCATTCGGTTCTGATCATCATTCCCGTTTAATTCACTAGATTCAACCCATATATAGGCTATTGGAGTGATTACGGACTCTCTGATATGTCTTCTTTCTTGATTCCGATTTGAAATAGTGTTTGACTACCAAACGTTTGCCTTTTCAAACTTATTAGCTTTGCTATTTCGTTTTTCTCCTCCAAATTTGAGTTCAAGCTTGTAGGCGACAGGCCTATTCCATCGCAACCAAAGACATAAATAATTTAGATAACATTATGTTGTCTCCTTGACTGAAACCGGACAACGCATAATTTAGAAGCTGCTGCATAGCCTTCTGATAAAGCGAAAATTGAGGGTGTGGGAAAATGGGGCGAAATGGAGGGTGTGGGAAAATGGGGCGAAATGGAGGGTGTAGAAAAAGAGGGCAAAATGGTAGGTGTGGAAGGAAGGGGGCAAAATGAAGGGTATGGAGGAAGAGAGCGAAATGGAGGGTGTGAAGGAAGAGAGCGAAATGGAGGGTGTGGAGGAAGAGGGCGAAATGGAGGGTGTGGAGGAAGAGAGCGAAATGGAGGGTATGGAGGAAGAGAGCGAAATGGAGGGCGTGGAGGAAGAGAGCGAAATGGAGGGTGTGGAGGAAGAGAGCGAAATGGAGGGTGTGGAGGAAGAGAGCGAAATGGAGGGTGTGGAGGAAGAGGGCGAATTGGAGGGTGTGGAGAAAGAGAGCGAAATGGAGGGTGTGGAGGAAGAGGGCGAAATGGAGGGTGTGGAGGAAGAGAGCGAAATGGAGGGTGTGGAGGAAGAGGGCGAAATGGAGGGTGTGAAGGAAGAGAGCGAAATGGAGGGTGTGGAGGAAGAGAGCGAAATGGAGGGTGTGAAGGAAATGAGCAAACTGGAGGGCGTGCAGGAAGAGGGCGAAATGGAGGGTGTGGAGGAAGAGGGCGAAATGGAGGGTGTGGAGGAAGAGAGCGAAATGGAGGGTGTGAAGGAAGAGAGCAAACTGGAGGGCGTGCAGGAAGAGGGCGAAATGGAGGGTGTGGAGGAAGAGGGCGAAATGGAGGGTGTGGAGAAAGAGGGCGAAATGGAGGGTGTGGAGGAAGAGAGGGAAATGGAGGGTGTGGAGGAAGAGAGCGAAATGGAGGGTGTGGAGGAAGAGGGCGAAAGGGAGGGTGTGGAGGAAGAGAGCGAAATGGAGGGTGTGGAGGAAGAGGGCAAACTGGAGGGCGTGAAGGAAGAGAGCAAACTGGAGGGTGTGGAGGAAGAGGGCGAAATGGAGGGTGTGGAGGAAGAGGGCGAAATGGAGGGTGTGGAGGAAGAGGGCAAACTGGAGGGCGTGCAGGAAGAGGGCGAAATGGAGGGTGTGGAGGAAGAGGGCAAACTGGAGGGCGTGCAGGAAGAGGGCGAAATGGAGGGTGTGGAACAGAAGGGCTTGTTCTTTGCAAAAAAACCTTATGAGTAAGGTAACGGACAGTATCTTGAAACACCGTTGTTGCTACGTGACAGTAGTATTAGGATAATTAGGATATAATTATTTAAAACGGCCTAAATCATTAATTTTGTATATAGGATAAAATATTATGTCACATACATGTAAGTGATTATAGGCTTGGCCCGCCGCCCGCAATCAAGGTATGAAAATATTATAATCAGAGTGGCCCGCGCCCCTCCGGGCCCATATAAGTCGACGGGCCCTTGGGCATTTTCCCCCCTTGCCCCTCCATCTCGGCGGGCCTGACAAAATGTATGTCCAGTAAATAGATCTGGGAGTCGACCCCAATAAGTCGACCCCAGTCGACTTGGTCATCCCAAGTCGGGTCGGGTCGTTTCTGCTCACCGCCACTGACCCCAAGTCGAATTGTGTAGAGAGAAGTCACTTGAAGATGGTTTTACCACAAGGCGAGACTTAAACCGACTTGAGACACAAACATAGTTAAATTTGTCACTTCGTGAGACCTGGACAACATTTTAACAAGCTTTTGTAGTGTGTTTACAAGAATGAGTGAGGCCTTTGCTAAACAGAGACTTAGCCTACTGATTATTTTACCGGTAGGCTATAGCCTACGTGCAGACTGCCATCTGCCGATCTATTCATATTATTTGTTATTCTAGGCCTATGCCAAAACGTCACGCTTAGGTAGCCTAGGTCTATGCGCTTAATTAAAATGGTGAAACAAAATGTTACTAAAATATTAGCACGTGTGCTTATCAAGACTAGAACACGAGCAAATCAGTGAACTTCTAGTGGTCAGTGAATTCGGCGCAAAGAAAGCTGGATCTACAAGACCTATTATAATAAATCGATAGTTTGATGCTCTTTGGTACGCTGCATCTGCAGTTGTCTGCAGACGGAAAAGTTATTGTATAGGCTACGGGTCAATTGGACAATGAGAGACTTTACTGTCAGTAAGTAGGCCTAGACTACTATAGTAGTAGCCTATTGCCGGATGATGCGCTTGCAATGCTATTTGCTAAGCTGCGGAATGATGTTAGACTACTGTTAGTGGCCGAATAATTATGAAAACAGAATTACAAATCAGGCCTATCATAACACGCCATTCAGTGCAACCAGTCCACGGTCTCCCAATTTATCTTAGACCTTGCACGTTTTACAAATTTGTTTAATATTAATATTAATAGTAAAAAATAATATTGAGTGTAATCTGAATAATCACAGACAATAGACAAGCTAAAATTCGTAGGCTTAATAATTTATTTGCCTTCGCATTGTCTAGACCACTAGATCAGGGGTTCTCAAACTTAATTTTTATTTTACCCCCAAGTAAAGAAATCGAATGATGGCGTACCCCCCAGCAAAATCGATCAGGTCAGAGACAAAATGACATTGCGAGGTCTTCTTGCAGTGACAACTGAAGTCCATTTAATCATTGGTGACATTGTTTATTAGAGTTCTACATAGGGCGCACAATTTAGTTTGATTTATATAATCTTATCAACAAATTTAAAAGTAAAAATTAATTGGTCTATAACCCTTGTAAGAAAGAGCCAACCTATAGTGATGTGGGCTTGTTTAGACAAGGCCTATAACACAAATCTAAATGTCTGGTTTAATAAAAAAAATTCAAGTTCAAACGCAAATTAACCCCATGTTTTTTATAGTTTAAAAACCAGCTTCACTCAGATGTGACGTGCTGAAAGGAATCAGAATATTTAAAGCTCGATCAGAAAATAACCAAGGCTTAAGCCAATTCGGCTCTTTGCTATTTTAGCTCGATATACAATAGGCTGAGAATTTCTGACTTTGGTACTTTCAATCATTTATAATTATTTGTTTCACAATTATAGTAATTGTCCTAAAAATAAATATACTGCATGCACTATATACAGTAGTATGTGAGTCTGATTATAATTATGTTGTGAAAGTAATAAATGATGATGCTGTTACATGTTGCAACGTTAAAAATCATTGCTAAAGTATGGTCACAAAGTCCATAAACTCAAAGAAAATTTATATTTCTCGCATTTTTCGCGTACCCCTTACCGGCGCCTGGCGTACCCCTAGGGGTACCACAGTTTGAGAACCCCTGGCCTACATGGAGCAATATTTAAATTATGCAAAGTTTTAATCATGCAATTATATCAACACAATGGGGAAAATGGTCTATAATTCCTGTAAGATTGGGCTAACCTATAGCGTTATAGCCTATTGTGCTTGTATTGACTAGCACAGATTTAAATTAAAATAATTATCT
Source organism: Lumbricus rubellus (assembly GCA_945859605.1). Taxonomy (NCBI): domain Eukaryota; kingdom Metazoa; phylum Annelida; class Clitellata; order Crassiclitellata; family Lumbricidae; genus Lumbricus; species Lumbricus rubellus. Next base: position 23,471,871 of record OX243817.1, read on the forward strand.
GGTTTAATAATTTGTCAATTTCCAACTCAAATTTATCCCATATTATTTTTCATAGCAAGAATAGGCCTATGTACATGTCGTCTAAAACTAGTTTTTCACATATATATGATTATATGACGTGCTGAAAGAAGTCACACATTTTAAAGCTCGACCAGAAATTAATCCTTAGAAAAATTTAGCTATCCTTTTTGAGCTCTATAATAATCAACGTAGAGAATCTCTGGCTTTGGTTCTTTCAACCATTTTTACATTATTTTTTTCCAAATTTATAGTGACAGGTCTAAACATAAACGGTAACAGCTAGCATTCCTAGTATCATGGTCATGAAGTTTAGAGCCAGTAGTGAAATAATTATTGAAAGAATTGGGCAATAGACTAAGGTGGTCGCGATGCATAAACAGACATATTTGGAACTGTCTTGTTGATATTTAGTAGAGACAGTAACACATGGTTTAAATCAGGGGTTCTTAAACTGTGGTACGCATACCCCTAGGGGTGCGCCACGCGCCGGTAAGAGGTACGCGAAATCTTTCAGAAATATAAATGTTTCTTTGAGTTTATGGACTTTCTGTCTATTTTTTCATGATTAGCAATGATTTTTAACGTTGCTTCATGTAATAATATCGTCATTTATTTCTTTCACAACATGTTAATGTCATTAGACTCACATACTACAAGTTTATATATGCAACATGTTTATGTTCCTTTTATCATTATAATAATCTCTTTTGCCCCAAAGAAACGTCCAAACAGCTAGCCTGCTCTAGAATGAGGTCGTTTACAGAGAGCCCGATGATCAAAGATCTTAGAAACAGATCAGAGCGGTGTCATAAGTCCAGAATTATGAGTTTCAGAGACGTTTTAATTTAATGTATATAATTTCTTTTTGCGGGCCACTTTTCTTTGTCATTCTAACTTGCAAGTTCGCAGCGACCTGTTCGGTATCTTATCTTACCTACCTACTAACCTACTTACTTACTTACTTCATCATAACTTGTCACATGGCCTACAATGTCCTACATGATTGCATTAGGCACACATACGTAGGATAGGCCATGATCAATTATTATTATTACGCCTTTGCATGAACAATAGTGCATGCGCAACAACGACCTGTTCGGTATCTTTATCGTGGGTCGATTGAGGAGACTCTACCGATAAGGGCGAGAGTTGGGAATCGGAGGAGGTTCAAGGAGCCTCAGCTCAGCTCAGCTCAGCTCAGCTGCCCATCTCGACTGTTTGCCTCCGATTAAGAGGACAGGCAAACACTCTCTCTGGACGCCGTGCTGCACGGACGCTCTGACGCGCATACATACAATCAGGCCCTGCAGACAAAAACGCTCGCGGCTATAAGTGCAAGAGATGCATGATAGTCGTATATGCCAAAGTTCAACTCTTATCAGCTTCGGCCAATTTGTGATTCAATATCATATTATAATTAGGAATTTCTTCTACGTAGACCATCATTACAGCTAGGCGACTCCTAATTTTAATGTCATCGACTGCGCATGCACACGTAGCCCAGTCTACTCTGTAATTAATTTGCCAAGCGTTGGTGTAGTCGAGTGACGAAGTTTCATCTGAACTGCGTCAACTCAGGCATCGTCGGTTAATAAGACATCGAAGAAGGAGGTCCTGGTCATCATCAACGTTGAAATTTATTGGAATTTTCTTGCGACTTTGGTACGTATATATATAACCGACCTCATCCTCTCTAAATGTCTACAGGTGGAGAATCATTTCCAAATGTAGGCTATATTGAAAATCGACCGATTCTACCTGCTATATTAAAAGTATAGGCCTACTTTATAGCTGCAAATGATTTCTACGATAGTCTGTATTTGGGTAGGCCTGTGTTGGACAAGAATTTCAATGTTTTAGGAGAGACAAGCAAAAGTGTAGAATATGTAGGGGCCTAGGGCCTATAGGCCTACTGTAGGCTATTCAAAAACATACGTGACCATTTAAAATTCAGGTAAATTATTATCTTAATCGTTTAAATCACGAGCAATGTCTACAGTTCTACACGCTTCGTGCTTTCATTTGCTTCTTCCTTTATTTTGTCTCTCGCTCTCTCGTTTTTAAGATACATAGTCTATACAATTAAGACAATAAATTTCAATAAGATATACTAATTTATCTATTCATATTTATCTATAAGTTTATCGATCAACAGCAGCTACAAAGATAATGCCCGTGGTGTTTGACAGTACCGGTACCGATAGGCCCATTTGGACTGATTTATGACTCCATAGACAACTAATTTGACAATGTGATTTGACAACTTTCTGGGCACTGAAGTATTTAGGGCTATTAGTTATAACTGAGAGCATAACCACCTATTATCAGAAAAATTATTGATTCGGATTTCTTCGTAATTTTATAATGACAAATCGCAGACGAGGAAACATTTTCTGGCTACAGAAACATATCAGTTAAAGGCTAAGCCTAGGAAAAGTAATGCTGACATTTATGTGGAGCAACTTCTAATGTCGTCCTAGCTTGATGAGTAAGAGGTCAGATTATTTGCTTCATGATGCGTGTGCAAGTTCTTGAGAACAAATAGGCCATGCTAAGTCAAAGGTTTTGTTTTTCTTACAACATTGAAACTTTCATAGCACAAGGCCTACTTTGTAGCCTACTACTTGTAATATTATTGTGACCCAGTATTATTTTATGATAGTGTGCCATTAGCATTTACATAGTGCCCCATAGGCCTATTTTTTGTAGGGTCACTTTGATTTCCCATGCTCTTCATATTGAAATTGTCGCATACAGTCATGTAGAATCATGAAGCAAGAGTTAAGTGTGCGGTTGCCACCAACTAAGTGCTAGACCAAATTAGAATATAGATAGGCCTATTCAACGTCGAATTTGATTAAAATGTCGAAATTGGTGTTGCTGAATCATAACTGGCCCACTTGATCCTTCACTTTTAAACTATTCTTCTCCAACTAAGCGACAAGCCCCCATCTTGCATTCTCTGGAAACCAAACACCCTTTTCACTATATAGCCTTTGCAACCCCTCTGACTTGACCGCGGGCGCTCGTGAATACGCAAGCGCCCTACCGGCCCCTACGCTTGGCTTTCGAGTGGCGCTTTAGAAGTTCGGAGATTGCGATTTCAATTACAATCCGATTCAGTAGATCCACCATTCTTGCTATCTCTGGATCTCTATGTATCTCTCTGGATCTCTCTAGTTCTGCCTCTCCATAATTTATTTGGTGTTGTCATAATGTGTACATGTATTTAGTAAATTGTATTTCGCCATAGTATACTCTATTCTATTGTATTTTAGGCTTATGAGTTAACGATCAGATAAGTAGGCCTAAGTAATTGCGTAAGTTGGCCATCCTAATTATTTATTACGGGGTCTGCACTTACATTGTAGCAGAAGTCCAACCATGCAATTGCAAAGCAGTTTTAATGGAAAGCAACTGACAAAAAAATATTAATACAAAATATAAATGCTAAGATGCAATGTTATAGACTATAGCGCAGGTTCTTTTTAACATGCATCAGCTTCAGTAGGCCTACAACCGTTCTGTTTCTAAACTGTTTCTACGCAGAACTAATTAAAGATGAGCAACAACGAACCGTCCGCCCCCGTTCCCGCCTACCCTCCACCCTACTCAGAAACCGACAAATCAACCCCCGGTGGAGCATATCCTCCGTATCCTCCGGCTTCGGGCGGCGGCTATCCGCCACAAAGTGGACCGTATCCGCCACAAAGTGGACCGTATCCGCCACAAAGTGGACCGTATCCACCACCGCAAGGACAAGGGGGCTATGTGCCTTACCCTGCGACCAGTGGATATCCGCAGTATCCAGTCAGCGACCAACCAGGCTATGCTCAGGGCGGTGGAGGACATGGACACGGAACAACAACCACGACAACCACAACAGGACAACCGAAACCGGTGTCCACGACAACCGTTGTCATTCAGGCCAGAGGAGATTGCACCAAGTGTTACGTAAGTTCGTAATCGTAATGGTAGTCGTAAGCTCAAAACTTCTAGAACGCCACTCCAATGGCAATCGCCGGGCACCAGCCTATTCACGAGCGCTGCGCTGAGTCAGAAGGTTGTCCAAAGGGTAGGCCGGACCCGTTTGCCAGAGGGACAGGTAGCTAGCTGTCTTGCTGATTGCGGTTTCTTCGTATCTTTTATAATCTTTTGTTTGGCCGCAAAATGATAATCAGCATAGATAGTGTTGTTTAACTGTACATTAACTATCTGCACGATGCATACGGTTAGCCTATCTGACGTCGTAATAAGTGTGCTACATAACTAGGCCCTATACAGAGTTCCCTAAACTTATGTAATTCATAGTGGGCCTAGTGGCCTACAGATTACAGAATAGGCCTGCAGCCCTGCATAGCCTATTGGTAAGTTAGCTCTTGATATGAGCGGCGCCTGTGAATAATCTGGTTTCCGCGATTTGGCTTTGTGGGCCCTGATGAAGTTCCCAAGTTTACGATACTATTACTGTGTACTGTTCAAAAACGGTTGACTACTTACATAGCATACTAGATGCGCTACTGCAAGTATACGCATATATTCAACTGCTTTTAGGCCAAATAAACAGAATTTAGTGTAATTGTACAGTGTCTTTTACTGAGACTAAAGGTCTATAGGGTCTATAACTAACTGCATGTTCCAATGCATTGCATGCACAATATCATTGCTTACTTAGTCTATAAGGAGTTATTGTACCGTTTCATAAGAACACAATGTTCTGCCAAAAACAGATCGTAGGTCTACTTTAATTTCGGATTAACAAATCAGAACCAACAACTAACTACATTTTGACAAATTTTAAAGATTTCAAATGACGAAAAAATATTGACGTAGGCTAAAGGTGATTCTATAGGCCTAGATGGTCAATACACCTTTGACCTTTTTCGCATTTCTCCTTTTCCACGGCTATGCACTCAAAATCGTGTATTTATCTACTCAGGACTCTTCATCTGCTCTTTTGCCGGTACCAGACACAATTAAGTGGTTCGCCTATTCATGTGGCAAACAAGAAACGCGTGACTGCACATTTATACGGCACGTAGGCTGTAGGCCCTAAATGTCTGCGTCAACTGAGCCAAGACCTAGACAATAGCATTGGTACCATTTACGAGCTTTGCTGACATTAAGAGCATGAGTCAGAAAGAAATGAATCCGATAATTATACGTAAGGCAGTGTTTTCCAGAAACGTTGCCATTTTTAAAGTTGGTGGCATTGGCGGATGTTGTAAAAGGAGGCCTAACGTTTTTGGATGCAATTTTTGACCACCCTTCGGTCGTTAACCAAACTTTCATTAGTCCCTATCTATTCTTTTCCACACAAATCTTTACTCTAAACACCTTTCATCATCGACATTTGACGGCTATATTATTTAACTTTAAAATGAATGAGTGAATTTGTTTATAGCTCGCAAAAGTCAAATAATTTTATGGGCCGCTCAACGTACAATTTTTTGTGACACGAGGTTCACTAACTTCTCCGTTTAAAATGATTGTGATGGCTTAAACAATAAGCCCTCAACGTGGCAACATCACTGGTCTGGGATCTTGGCTCAGACGTTCTGTGTATGTGTTGTAGGTCGGTCACATTGTGGAAACTTTCACCTTGGCCGGGATATGTTGTTCCATCTGGTGCTTTCCATGCGGAATCATCTGCTGCCTGAACTGGAGAAGACGCATCTGCAGCAACTGTGGAACAATCTATCTCTAACATCCTCCTTATCCTACCCATCTTCCTGCTCCTCCTTCTCCAGATTATATCTTTCCAGACTATGTAGCAATGCAGTGGAGATGCCTTTCACTGATTGTGATGTATGGAAGGAAGGGAGTGAGGAAAGGAGCAGCAGCAGTTGATGTATATTATTTTATCTATTTGACCAAACAGTCTCTATCAGACTTCGTTAGAATATCTATTCTATTTTAATAGGTGTTTGAGTCGTCTACTCGAACGACTGTTTGAAGCAATTGTTATGGCAAAGAAATCGAGACGAGCTTCAAATTCAATGACTACACTGTATAATTATTATTGAAATGTTCTTTCAACTTCACATTCTTGAGTACCGGGTAGTTGAGCGATGGGCACACTTTTCTTATTCACGTTCCAGGCAGGTAGCAGCAAAACTGACTTATCTAGAAGCATATAGAGAAGCACACAATGATTAATGAATGTCTTTGTCGCCTGAATAGTCACTCTAGACTGTGATAAAGGAAGTAGGCCTAAAGTGCAACATTAAGTGGACTAGGCAAGGCACAAACAGAAACGCCTATATGTAGTATAAATAGGCCTAAACACAATTATAATTGAATTATTAGGATCAGATAGAGCTATCTCTTCATTTATATAAAGTTCGTTTGTCAGTTCGATCTTAAACGCAGATACTGATTTTTTTCTCTGCAAAGAAACCCAGATTCTTTAGACACAATCATTGCATTTGGAAAGACTACAAAAATGTCTTCAGGTTATCTCAATTGCTTTCCAAAGTGCACGGTGTACCAAGCACTCGCTTGCTACATTATGTAGCCTACCGTGCTTGTACCACGAATGAACTGCGAGAATAATGCAGTAAAACTTGCAATAAAAGTTATAAAAAAGAAAATATAGTTTTGCGCATTTGTTGGACGATGGCCAGCTATAGATTTGTGGCATTTAGATTGGGGGGGGGGGGTAACGGGTAGGGTGTTTTTGGTCTTTGAACACTTCCCGCCGCCACCAAATGAAATAATGTAAAAATGGAATAATGCATTTGCCAATAATATTAGGCTATAGCCTACACAATGTGAAAACTACGAGGTGATTTATTTATTTTTAGGCTCGTATTTCTGTGTGAAATTTTACAATAGAGTATGAAACGACTACCACTCAGGGACATTGATCAAGTACCGTACCCCCTACTTATTCAGCGCCATAGATTATTGATTAGAAATTACGCTTAACAGTGATAATGTAGGTCATGGGACTCATGTCAATATTGAAGTGCGTATGTAATAAGCTTATGTAATTACCAGAGAGGCTACGCCATGAACAAAGACCATTTTGAACATCCAGCATAATAAATAAAGTTGAACAATTTCGCCAATTAAAGTAATTGAGTATGTATAGAAGCCTAACCTTTATTAATCCATTAGCAGACGCACAGCGGGACAAAGAAAGACAATGCAACCTAACACTTGGAAGAAATAATAATGTAGATCTATAGTAATATAAAGTAAAATTAGTGTAAAACAAATGGTAATAAGTGTAAAGCGTTGTAGCAGTGAAACCCTTTCTTGTGATGTCAGAACATTTCTCTTGTGAGGTCAGAACATTTTCTCTACATAAGAAAATTAAACGATGCTTAGGCCTAGCTATAATTATATTCAACTGAAATGATGCCAAGTTAATTCGAGATTCTGTCACAGTAGGCCTAATATTATGGTAGGCCCTATTGTAATAAAATCCGTTTGAATGGCTTCACTTGGTGTCAAACCGGATTATTGATAATCGCACAACGCACCGAGGACGAGGACCACTAACTACATAGAATAGATTCATAAATCCTGAGGGATCATAAATACCTCGGGTAAAAAAAAATAATAATAAGCAAGCATTTCAACTAGGATGTAGGCTAAAACACCGATGAGCCACTCTTACAATATTATTCTTTTAATTTAATAATTTTATGTCTCAATGTAGCCTACCACTGGCTACCAGGTTGCGGTTTGTCAACCTAATTTTGCTCAGACTATATGTAGTCCAATTTGTGTAAGTTACAAGATTACATATTTACCATCTCCAGTTCATGCTGGGTCTAGGTTGCTTACGCGTTTCACCAGTGGCCATCTTGACTGTTCAGAAGATAGCCTAAATTTAGTCCAAACAAAGTCTTAGACCCTAAAATTTATAAGTCAGGCGCGTTAATAAAAAAATATGTAAGAATGATACTGATGATGAGTTCGTGCTCTGTAAACTCGAATATGACCATTAAAAATCCTAATTCATAGAGAAATACCTGAAAATGAGCAAGTTACTCTGCCAGACAGCTGAGAAAGCACGACCGACGCTGTGAATAAATTTCGAAACTTTCGGTGGGAACACATAGGCCTACATGTACGTCGGAGGTTTACTCAAACCTGGACGGACTGACAAACGTTATCTCTTCTCCTGTAGTCGTAATTGTAATCTCCGAATTTCTAGATCGTCACTCGAAAGCCAAGCGCAGGGCGCCAGCTTATTTACGAGCGCTCAGCGCTGTGTAGGCATATTATAATCAGAACTCAGAAGAGTTGTCCAAAGGAGTAGTCCTACGAAGGTCGTATAGTCCGGTAAACAAATAGTTCCGTTCAGACTTAAGCCTCACGACTGAACTATACGCTTTGAAGAGTTCACATGAAACGTTTCGTCTGTTTTTCCGAAGTCCAACAAATTGACCGACTGTTGGTAGGCCTATAATGCGATGCCAATGATGCACACGAATTGTAGGCCTACGCCTATGATAATGCTAAAAGATCGGCCATAAAACACGCCATTGGGAGAGATGACCGAGAGGATGACCGTTTGCATTCCCTTGTCTTGTAAGACACGAATAATTAATTAAAATTAAGTGTAAATATAATAAGTAGGCTAGATGTAATTACTCCAGATTTATCAAGTGCTGCCGTACTCTGAAGAAAGCGCAGAGCACCAGCTTATTCACGAGCGCTACGTCTTGTCAGTGGGATTGTCCAGACACGGACCGAAGATCCGAGTGAAGATCCGATTCCCGTTACCATGGAGACCAAAGAGAAAGAGAGGAGTAAGAGCAGGTACTGAGGCAGATTTCGTTTAGAATCAGAACGCCTTCACGGAATAGGATCATCGGACTATAATTATAAGTCAGAAATATGTTTATAAAGAGGCCAATTTGGAGTGGAAGGCCTATGGGGTGGTGACGCACAAGGCTACTTCACATGCAACTGATCAAAGTGTGTTTATAAATAATATGTGTTAATCGTATCAAAACACTTAAAGGTAAGAAGAACAATACAATTGGTAAGATAATACTTGAAACTTAACCGAGGTCACTTATTATACTTATTAAATGTTCTAATACGATACGATACTGAACAAAACAAAGAATTCATGTGAGCCTAATATCGGACATTATCACATATTATTATTTGGTAGCCTCTATGAAGTGGTCACCGTATTTTGCGGCCCCACTTTTTAGAGAGAAAAAAGATTATGCCTGCGAAGTATGGAACGCATAAGGTTAACGTATTTTGGGTGATAATTAATTTTGTACAGGTCTCTACCTTTAAGCGATCAATATTAGTACTGGTACCCGGTAATAAATGTTCACCAGAACGCACTTGTGATCCATTATGTCACAGTAGACCTACATAAGAATGATAAGCATATTTGCAGTGGCCTGAGATAATAATCAGATAAAGGCCATTAAGGCTGATCATAGGTCGACTGGTGACATAGGCTACATAGGCTACATGCCTAGCTAAAGGACTTTGATAAGAAGACGTATACGCCGTTCACAGCGACCTCCAAGAAGCGGATGTAGAACACTATACTTGAGACACAAGATTTCATAAGGTGGTCGGATCTAACAGAAGCTTAAAATCGTCTGTTCAGCTGTATCTGCGTGTTCTGAAAAATCATAAGCAAATCCAGAATATTTTACGAAAACGTATATTTTCTGCTCGTTTGCAAACAATTTTGTGAAGAAGGTGAGTGAATAGACTCTAATAATGTTACTATACGAAACGATCTAGATCTAATTGTAGGTCTATTAACTCAAACATGCAAGACTCTTTATTAAAGTCAGAATAAAATAGTTATTTATTCCGCCACATGAACATTTCGCTATATAGGTCCTACATAATAACTTATTTAATAATTTATTTATTGTGTTATTAGATCTACTTATTCGATTTCGTCTCTTGCAAGGATGATTATAATCATACGCTTCGAATTAGTTGGCGGCCAAAAGGCTGATTTGTTGTAACTTGTTCGTTTCCATGTATTTTCTATGCAGTAGGATTTTTACAGCTCAAATACAAGTTTTCAAAGCACAAACTCATCATCAGTATCATTCTTACACTCATTTAATTAATGCGCCTGACTTACAAGACTTTGTTTGTACCTATTACATAGGCTATCTTCTGAACAGTCAAGATGGCCACTGGTGAAATGCCAACAACGCCAACAGCCTCGTCGCCGCCCCCACCCTACTCAACAGTCGACGGATCCAAAGGTGGTGGACAGCCCCCCTACCCTCCCTACCCAACGGATGGCCAACAAGGAGGATATCCCACTCCACAGACGAACGCACCGTATCCTGGGGGATATCCTCCACCCGGAGCCTACCCACCACCCGGATATCCTCCGCAATCTGGCTATCCTCCGCAATCTGGCTATCCACCAGCTGGGGCTTACTCGCAGCATGGTGCTCCTGTGGCAGGATACTATCCAGGCCCAACAACACAGCAACCGGTGGTCGTCCATACGACAACATCTACAGTCATGGTTCACGCCGGGGATAGATGCATCAGATGCTCGGTGAGTTCATTACAAAGAATACAAGTTTATATTTGCATAGTCTATATGTGTGTGGAACTGTGGATGTATATTTATATATAAATATAATATATATAGGCCTATAGTCGTTTTTATTATAAATTCAGTCACCCGGATAACACACCGCACACAAACAAACAGATAAATAAACAAACAAACAAACAAACAAACAAACAAATATTGCAAAAGTATCACAGTTTCAATATAATTCATTGGACGCGTATCTATCAAAATCGTGCAATTAGATCTATTACTTTTTTAGATAGACTTTCTAGTCCATTTCTAGTCGTAGGACTTTATAAGTTGATAGTCTAGAGAGGAAAAAATATTAATAAAAACTGGTTCTTGAGATTTCACTTCTTTGGGCCTTCAGATTACAATTACGTCCACGATTTAATTACGTAGTGTAATGCAATGATGCTTAAGACATTAATGGATGCTAAATTCCGGCTGAACCCGCGTTGACAAGTAAGTAGGCCTAACCTACGGATCTTAGGAAGAGATTAATTAGACTTTTGTATGCAATAATTATATGTAGGTCTATCTATTTGCATATAATATATACATGCACACCTGGGACATCATTGAAATTCAGTGACACATAGGCCACAGTGATAGGGATCTTACGGAAAGTACAGCGGCTATGGAAGCCATTATTAACTATTAGGCCTACATGTAACGAACCACTGGAATTTGAAAGACAGAACGAAAGACCATTTGACACGTCAGCAGGATTGAAGCGCGTGACAATTTTCAATGGGAAGAGAGAATATTTATTCAAGACAATTAGCCTACGTCTGAGAGGGAAGGGTTACCACATTCTACGACTGTATCTTAATCTTGAGTGTTGGATTTGCGAATGCATGCCGTGAATAACATATCCGGGTGGCCAGTTTGACAAACCTATTCTAAGATATCATGTCATTGAGTTGGGGCATGGACAAAGAAAATACTCTGATAGGATCGCCTCTTACTCAAGGTCACTCTTAGTTAAGGATGTTCTTACGGTCATGGACATTTTTCTGCATGACCTCGGTATTATTCGAAAGCAATTTAACTGGTTCGGATCGCGAACGGCATTGATTGTTTTTTTTTGAACTGGCGTTCTATAAACGTCAGATTGCATTGCAATAATTACAATCGCTGCTCTATTCATGTTAAAACTTCATAAAGCTATCAAATGAAACTTTCAGAACTAGTTGTCATTGGATTAGATAGATTAGACATGGTAACGAGTCCTACAGCAGTAGAACAAGTTCTAAGACGAATTCAGCTTTGCCTTCAGTTCTAGGCCTATACTTGATGTGTCGTTGCTAGCAATCACTTTAAAAACAATTGAGTTCTTTATATTTTACAACCGCCGTTAACTCCCTTAAACGCCGTGTGAATCGCTTGGTAAATCAAATCATAATAAGACCTGAAATGAAACACAATATAACTACTAGAAAAGTTGTGTCATCCCTAAAAGTGGCATAACTTTGTTCCGTTTGAAATATTTTGATGAAATCTGGCCGTCCTGTGTAAATGTGAATTGTCTTTAAGGCTGTAAAATTTCATTTCGAAATTCTTTCTTTTTGCCAAGATATTGTCAAAAACCTAGGGGGGTCTTGGGGGCACCTTGTATATGATAATGAACACGTATTTCGCTTGAGAAAAACGTTTCATGTAGGCTATTGACCGTTGACTGAGTCACTACATGCTAACGGTTTCTATCGTAACAGGTAGGCCTATAATTGGTGGGTATGTTTTCTTCGGGATCTTTCGTTTTTTATATTTTGAATATAGTTTGATGTATGTTTCTTTGAATGTAGGGAGGACGTGTAACGGAGCACTTTACCCTCGGTGGAATCTGCTGTGCCGTCTGCTTATTTCCATGCGGAATCATCTGCTGCCTCAGCTCCAGAATTCGCTCGTGCAACAACTGTGGAGCCGTCTACATGTGATGAGCGCCGCCGCTGATCATTCCAAACTCTTCTTTATCAGTTTTTTGTACCGTCAATCAATCAATCAGTCAATCAATCAGTCGATCAATCGATCAATCAGAATTTATATAGCGCACATCAAGTATTCTACTCAGATGTGTTACCACCTATTGGCCAGGCGGAAGAAACTAGTCTTGAACAGGAAGTGAGACTATTTATTTTGAAGAGGTAACGTTTAGGAGGCGACGTAGGCTATTAATAAAGGGATAGGGAACAACCATTCGAACTCTTATACTTGATTTATCACACATGAAGATTTGATCTAATTTTGAAATTCTATTTATGACGAATGTTAGGAAATGCTATGCAATGTGATGACCTTCGAAAGTTTGATTCGTTAGAACTCAATTAAACCTGAATTTCTAATAATAGCCTACTGGGTAAAACGAGTTCTGATTTCATAACAAGCGAGTTCCTAAAACTTTCAACGACATGCGTGCAAGCAACAGGACTGGTGACAATATACAACAAATCCTGGTGGTAATGACGATATTTATTGCTGTAGCCTACTACATTTGAGTATACGATTTTTGCATTAAATCATCATAGGAATTATGAGTCTGCTGACACTTCATATATAGGCTATATATAATTTATGATATGTAGGCCTATATAATTATATATAGCCTATAGGCCTAGACATAGAAATGAGGTGTATAATTAAACATATAAAAATATATATTATACTGCCTATCAAGTGTCAATACCAAAGTGCAAAGCATTAAGAAGACGCTTAAATTAATTGTTAGTATAAGAATTTTTTAATCGAAACGGACTAATCCATTTATTACGGTATGTCATTTTGCTGTTATTTCCTGCAGATTTCATTTTAATGAATTTAGACTGTCGGATCTGTGCTATTAAAATATATTGAAATACAAGTAGGCCTAAGGCAATGAAACACAAAAAGAGGACAGACACAAAATAGATTTTAAAAATATACGAGAGAGATATATATTATATAATCCACGTGATCTTGAGTTTTGGAATAAATTCAGATGTTGGTCATCTTTTATTTAGCTTTTAACTACTAAACCGTGTCGTTGTTTAAAAAGAAATGATAATAAAAGATTTTTGAAACAGTTGTGCAATTACCTTTCTCGATGTTCTTAAGACTGTCTTATTCGACCGAGGTTGGCCTGGGAGCGCTCCTGCGTAGTTACCTTGAAGGGGCGCTATATCAAATGGCTAGTAAATAAATATATAAATAAATACCTTAAATAGGACAACCTAAGGGCAGGTAGGCCCACTCACACAGGCAAAAGGGTAAGCGGAGGCCTGAGAAAAACAGACATTGTTGCGTACAGTAACTGGCATTTTAGGTCGCAATTTTATTAGGTAAGATTTACAGACACAGTGTTTAGGATTAATTGTGTTTAGATGGATAACAATAATTCCAAGTTTATTCTGTTCATTAGTTTTGCAAAAAAATGTGAAGAAATGTCACTTGAGATGTGCTTATGTTGAAATATGTTTCCACACAAATTGAAATTTTCTTGGATTCATAATTTTATTTAGGGCCTACGGCTTTACTACATCCAAAAAATACCAGCAAATATCATGTAGGATGTTAAGCCTATAATTCGTTCATTCCCAGAATTTATATAGCACCCTTTCAAGAAACATACTCAGAGGCGCTCCCAGCACGGCTACAGCTAAAACTATAGTATTTGAGTGACTCATAAAAAAAACTGGCGAGATTAGCTAACAATCGCAAGGCTAATGAGAAGCCATTCCAGATGGCGGATCCCACAATCACGTGGTATGTATACGTAAATTCATGTGCACATGTTTTATTTTGTATTATAGGTCTATGTAGACTATGCATCTACTGTACACTGTTCTACAGGTTTGTAGGTACGTACAGCGTACTGTCGTGTAGTCCCCATATGTCTATCTGTATGTTTGCATGTACATGTATGTGCTATAATTATAGCGTAGCATAGAGAGGATCTCAGGTGATCTTTAATCCAACGCTCTTCTCATTGTAATTCAAAAGATGAAACGTTGAATGAAATTTCGTCAAAAGAAAGAGGGGCTGTAATTAAAAGAAGAAATTGCAGTCGTGTGTGGATGTTTACTGATGAAGGGACTCACATACAGACAGAGGGAAAGAGAGAGCTGCAGGGAGATCAAGCGAAACAGAGAAGAACAGTGTTATGGTTCTCTGACACGCTATTTGGCCACTGTAGAAGAAGCGCTGATTTTACACTGATGATCGATTAGACTCACATACAGACATTATTGTCAAAGTTTCCAGTTATAAAGTTGTAACAACCATCAAACCACGATGAAAAATTAAAACAATACCGATCGGGAAACGAAAACCAAAAACAACCATCTTCCCGGAACAACTTCGATATAACCCCCTGCCAATATGCCATTCAATTTGTGGTATAAAACTGACAAAGGCAACTGTTACAGTAGCCTACTGTCCAATTTTTATCAAGTGTGTTGAAATATTAGGCAAACTGTTACAGCGCTTCTGGAAATGCTGCGAATGGTCGTTGGTGCAGTAAAGTAAACTATTCAACTATTTGTTTATTCTTGCCTAACTTGTTCCTAGTTTTCCCCCGATTCATCACCTGCGTTAAGAAACAAATGAAAAATGTGAGGATATAGGCATAGGCTATAGATGGGTGATTTTGATTCTACAATCTACATGTAGGACTTATGCTCGGGTAGGGCCTAGTAGTAGTTCCTTGATGTATTATAATAATATTCACTGATCAACTGCTGTTGATAAGGCGTTCGCTTTAGCTTTGGTAACCTAGCTTTATGAAATTTCACATCAATCATACAGCTTGATAACCAAAGACAAATATCACGCTCGCCGCAGAAGTTCAGATCCAGATAGCCTACCAAAATATAACAGGATGATTGTGAACAATGAAGTGAACTCAATAATAGTCCATGCATCGCTGTAGAAACTCCTCTGAACCTTGTATACCTCTATGTCTGTCTATTTACCTATCTGGTTCTTTGCCTTTGTGTCTGTATGTCTCTCAGTCTCTCAGCCTCTGTCTCCTCTCCCTGCTTCTGCCTTTGTCTCTGTCTCTGTGTAATCCGTATCTAATTCTGTCTCTGTTTGTCTGTCTTCTGTCTGTCTTCTGTCTGTCTTCTGTCTCTCTCTCTCTCTCTCTCTCTGAGACTCTCTCTGTTTCGACGGTTTGAACGACTGAATTAAAAAGTTTCTTCGCAATAGCATAACGACCATTATATTATGTATTCTGTCGTTAAAAATAGTTTATTTACCATAGGCCTACTCCACTTTTCCACAACCTCCTCACAGGTTCAAACGTTTATTCTGTTTCTGCAACTAATCCAACGATTTTGGTGAAGAAAATGTGATAAAACAATTAGGATCCAGACCCTGATATTCGTTTAAGCCTACCTCTTCTGAACATCGCTCCATAATAATTACCCAACTATTTTCAATGTAGATCTATTCCTCTTTTGTGTGCAAGTTCACTGCCGAAAATCTACTGTCATCGAAGCAGAATGTCAAAAGCATGCTGTTATTTTCTACTCAGATTTCAAAATTGACTTTTCCCATTCCAATAAACGACTTTCGATTTTTATTATTATTATTAGAAAGACATGCAACAAGAAAACAGACGTTGCGTTTGAATTGAAAATTGCCCGACGACGCCATAATAGCATTTCCTTCCCGCTTCTTCTCCTCCTGTCTTCAGAAGCATGCGTTAGAATGCCGCCAAATTCAGCCGCACGCCGATGAAAAATGGACTGGCCAGTCTCCCTGCAGACACATGCATAGACCGACAAACAGACAGACTTGCACAGACACCCGGTCGTACATACATGCACATGCAGACGCAGTAAAGACAACTATAGGCGGCCACCTTGTCAACACCGGTGTCACTAAAGCTACCGACGCCACCGTCTTCGCCGGTGAATACATATAATAGGCTGTTACGGCATTAGTGTGTCCTCCTCCTAAGAGTGCCGCGCATTGTGCAAGGGAGACACGACGACCCAGGGACGGTCGGTCGGTTGGTCGAGGGTTGGCCGGTCGAGGGTCGGTCTAGACAGCAGCAACAGATGGCGTTTCCGTTCCCTTGTATAGACGAGGGCTGAAAACTGAACGGATCATATTCCAATTATTAGACGCTTAGGATGAGACAGGGTCCAGGGATAGGGATAGGGATATAGGGAGTGGTGCTGTTGCTGCTGCCGGTGACACGAAAAGGATTATTCCCCCCAAAAGCTATCCGGGGGATGAATTAATCTATCCCCCGGATGGAATTAACCAGTCTAGACTATCCGGGGGATAAACCATTCTATCCCATTTTTTGAAAAATGTGTATATTTAAAACAATTATACTCTGATCAAAATTTAAAGTGACTCTAATTGTTTTAAGTGACCTAAGCAATGCCAAGAGAAAGGCAACTCAAATTTATTTAGTGTCTCCGAGTGTTTTTAAGTGTTTTAAACGTTTTAAGTGCTATAAAAACAAAGCAAAACAAATTATCTAGTAGGAATAAACATAGCCTACCTGTTAGTGTCATTGTTCAAAACAAAGCAGATGAAAATTAATTTGCAAAAAAAGAACGCGGAAGTGTTTTTTTCGACTTTTCCTCATTTTGGGGGATACTTTTAATACGGGGGGGATACTCTTTTTTGTGACACCGGCTCCGTCTGGTATAATGACCTCTGCCTTAGGCCGCTGTCGTGGTCGTCCGTTTCCACTGCAGGCTTAGTCCTTCAGTTCTTTGTTCACAGGCGATTGTCTGGGCAGCGGATGAGCGCAAAAAATGACAGGTAAATTAGTTCTGCCGCTCCACCTGGTAAATTAGCTTTGCCGGGTATAAAAGAATGCTGAACTGTCTGAGGACAAGAGGATCTTAATCAGATGCAACTATAACCATGTGTATGTGTGTGCATCTGGGCTTGTCTCATATCGGGGAACATCAGTGCGTTCAGTTACCGGTAATGCGAGGACTCAAAAAACAGAAAGCAAAATATGCGGTCAGTTTAGTGGTTGACCGCAGCATTATGATTCTGACAGTGAACTGCTATTGTTGTTGTAGCTGTTGATGCCAATGATCATCGATGTTTAAGGGAAGGACAAAAAACGAATAAAAACGGAACAAAATGTTTTATTTTTAAAAACCTGGAAAATGATATAAAAAGCGAAATATAAGTGAACTTTATTGCAAAATCTGCTGCTGCAAGAAACTATTTCTTATTTCATTATAATTTTCTGTTAAAACTAAAACTTCTCGTGACTAGATATGGTTAAACATACTTTTGTTTATGTTTTAAGTAGGCCTATACTTCAGCTTTTATGGCTAACAATTTCAGATTACGCTCGATATCTGCTTTTCAATTTCAAAAAGGCTTCATTTGAAGACTATAGAACCTCTTTGAGAAAATTAATGTCAGGTTATAATTCAACGCCCTCTCGACCAACACAGACTCTTAATTAATACATGTAGACGCCGACTGTTTCATAACTTCTAAACACTATGTATAGCCTACTATAGCAGAATTCGACCCAAGCCAGTTTCATTTTTAGTTGCGTGTTTTCAGATCTACATGTAAATGAAAAAGTAATTTTTTAGCATGTCTAGCTATGGGTAACAGGTATGCATGTCTTGCATGGGCATTATTTATGCTGAAGGAGGTCTATCGTTTTTACAGAAATTAAATAGTGTCAAATAATAGCCTACAATGACAACCGGCTAACAATAATATATTAATATAGGCCAATAGGCCAATATTACAGGAAGTTGTTTGCTTCATTCAGGCAAAGCAGTAAACCAAACTCAAAATTACGACAGAATTTAGATCCAAAGAATAAATTCCACTAAAACGTTATACTTTTCAAGCAAATCGCTACAAAAATAGCTCCCGTTTAAAAACGTTGATGAGTAGGCTAGTAGAGACTACGGTGACTACCCGAATGGATCAGATGACTATCTGATGAATATTAGTCCTATACAATCTATCTCTAAGCTTAATAGCTTTATCAGATTCCCACCTCTCATGACAAGTCAAACTGCAGTTCATCATTATTATTGTCTCCATTCTTGAAAGTAGGTGCAAGTACATAAAATGTGCATTCTTAGAGGCTAGCCAACACCAGCTACTAACTTATAACGGTCTAACGCCTGGATTTGTCTTAATACCTAAAACGAAAGCTTCTGTTCATATACTGTGAAAAGGACCATGGTTTGCGCAGACCATTCAAGTCAAATTGTTCAGGAATTTTTTCACACAGTGACTGACTGTTATCTTGCTGGTGTGATGTTATTATCCAGCATTTCTGGATGTTTTTAGCACAGATGGAACATTTTCTCGAGTAGGCCTACGTGTACATTTTTGGGGTTGCTCGAAGTTTTATCTCTAGCAGCAAATAAAAACAATTTTATTCCAGCCTAGAATTTTGCATAGACATGTTTTAGGCCATTTTTCATTTCCTTCCTCATGTAATAAATTGCAGAATGTCAACTCAATTTTCTTTTTTAAAATATTTTTAACTTGGACTTAGATCTTAGATAAGTTCATCTTATTACATGGTTAACGACACTGCCATTTCAAATATGATTAGTGTCGCCCTCCTCCTTTATCCAGGCTTGGGACTGGCACTAGTATAGAACAACAAGTGACGGAGTTTCTTAGATAAGCGAAGCGCTATCGATTTTTATAGAATCTTCAGATCTCTAAATCGAAACAAATTTATTTACGCATTGATTAATTTATTTGATAGCCTACTTCTGCGCTTAATCTACTATGATGACCCATTCTGATTGCTTTACGAGTTCCAACTAGAACATCATATTCTACTCCATAATTAATTTTGACCAAATTTGACCAATATCAGCAAGTCATTCTCTCATGCATATTTGCAGACAACTTCGACAGAGGGAGCGAGTAAAATAAAAATCACGGAATACCTTTCAACTTTGGAAGAACTCGAAGCCACTGAACATCGTATAGGTGCCTACAGCAACTGGCGTTTAATAATTAGTCACCATAAAACCTAATAAACAATTAATGCTTTGAGTGCAGCGCTGTATACAGTAACTGTTGCTGCTTTAGCATTGAGAAAAGAAGAAAACAGAGCAACGACTATTCACCTGTTAGCGAACGGATCGAATTGAGTGACGAGCACATGCAGACTAGTCTAGCGGGAGACATTTCAGTCATAATAGTCTTATATGTTGTTGACTGCTTGTTAAACTGGTCTACCAAGTCGACGAATTCGGTTGAACGGACGGCTGAACGACAACAGACGAAGGAGGGAGAAGCGGGGAGAGGGAGGGAGGTAGAGAGGGAGAGAGGGAGATAAAGACGGGAGAAGAAGAGGCAGAGAGACACAAAGAGGGGATAGAGAGCTTGAGAGTGTGTGTGTGTGTGTGTGTGTGTGTGTGTGTGTGTGTGTGTGTGTGTGTGTGTGTGTGTGTGTGTGTGTGTGTGTGTGGGTGTGTGTGTCACAGTGTGTAAGGGAGAGAGTGAGAGTCCGACAGACAGACAGACAGACAGACAGACAGACAGACAGACAGATAGACAGACAGGCAGAATCGGAGGCAGCGATACAGACAAATAAAAACAGACAGAGACATACAGAGACAGGTAGAGAGCAAGAGAGAGAAAGAAAGGGGATACGGAGAGACAGAGAGAGGCAAAATTATGCTTAGATAAGACAAACAGAGGCAGAGAGAAAGAGAGAGACAGAGACAGAGATGCAGATACAGATCTACAGAGAAGCAGAGAGAAACAAACAGACAGACAGACAAACATGCAGAGAGAGAGAGGGGGGAGAGAGATAGGGAGAGAGAGTGTGTGTAATACTGTGTATGTGTGTGTCTCACAGAGAGACATAGAGACACGTAAGACGTCTACACAGGGTGCATGCAGAGGCATAAACATTAGTGACGTTCAATTATTGTAGTCCTCACAATGCATGACTGATACGTATAATAATAGTCGTATACACACTCTGTGAGCTGAGACGACAAATCAGTCAGCAGCATAACAGATATTCATAAATCAAAACGAGAGTCAATTGTTCAGAAATATATCTAGGTCTCAGCAAAATTCGCAATTCACCTTCTACTTCTTTTTTTGGATTCCCTACCCTCGCACTCCCCATATGATGTTGTCTATGCATGCATTATGCAGTGCTATGCACCCTTGACTGACGCTCGAAGATGGGGTCCGAAAAGCCATTAATATAATTATCGGGCTGTTAAGGTTAGAGCAGAGTGCTCAACGAGTGACTCATTCTCTATTCAGACTTCAGCTGAGGTAGAAGAAGAACGATGACTCACTTGCAAGCCGCCACTCGAAGAAATTTATCGTGCGCCAGGTTATTTTATTGCAGAACAAAGACGAAACGCTGTTCGAATGCTTTTTATAATAATTTATATGAACTGTTCTAGTAGGTCTATATTATTATATACACAATTATTCAAGGTCAGAGGAAACGTAATGAGAATTTTAAAGTGTCTAGGTATAAATTGACTAGTAATTAGAGCATAATATAGCGGTAGTAGAGCAGTTCATACTACGCTATTGCTGCTGGCAGTGGCAGATTCAGAACTCTTTCAAGGGGGGTGGGGGCAAAAATCTGTGATGTTGGGACATGGGAAAAAATTCGTCGCTGGTCTCCCTAAAGGTTGATGGTAAAAATTACTTTTCATCCGCCAAAAAAGTTGATGACCTTTTTAGTCCTCAGTCTCTTTGGTCGAGGAAAAAAGTACTTTTCATCCGCCAAAAAAGTTGATGACCTTTTTTAGTCCTTAATCAGAAACCGAAAACCAAATTGGGGGGGGGGGAGGGGTCACGTCCAATGCAATTTTCTTTTTAGGGGCGGCCAATATGCCATGACATTCCCATTCCTATTACTAATTTTCAACCTAATGGGGGGGGGGGCCACGTCCCATGGCAGTTTAAAATGGGGGGCCGTGGCCGGATTGGCTCCCCTGAATCCGCCCATGGCTGCTGGTCAGAGTAAGCTTATCAGGCTTGGCACCCTCTTATCTGTTCTTCCTTTCACTCGCTCTGCAACAATGCAGAGGTGTTCGTTCTCTGTGGTTGGTCCAACAACCTGGAATGGACGTCTCTTGACTATGCGACATCTCCCAAGCTGTTCTCAATTTCACAAACTATTGTTTTTTCACTTGATCTCGAAGGGGCGCTATTTAATTTCTGATTGATTGATTGATTGATTGATTGATTGATTGATTGATTGATTGTAGAAAGATTTGTCTTTTTATGTCGCAGTTTTCATTGGCGATTCAGGATATGACTAGCTGACAATCTATTTTAGTTAATCATGCAGACAACATAAATTTTAGAAGCCTATGTGTTTATAAATAATAATTCGACTGTAATCAGTTGAAGGCGAATATTGATGTTTCCTGAGTTGATATACTTGTCACCAATGCCAGATGGTATAGTATGGTATATGAGCATTTATAAATCGCCTCTTACAGACTAGCTATTCAGAGGCGCTCTCAGCGTGACAGCCACGAGGAAATAAAAAAGACTTGCTCTTTCGGTGGGACCGAGAACTGTCTTTTGAGCATTTGTTCGCAAACTCCTCTGCAGCCAAACCGCTGTCTACCCGGTCGTCCTCCGTTCCCACACTAACTCAATGATCCAAGTTCTTACTCATCTCAATTTCTCCAACTGAGCCATGTCCAACACTACATCACGTCTCTAGAGTGATTATGCAATTTTTTGGTTCCTCCGCCATCATTTCCAATCACCGACTATCATCTAACTCAAGCTCATGTAGGCCTATCCAATATCCATCACCTCCTAAGAACTTTCCACCGCGTGCACCTCTTCGAGTATTCGTAAACACCCGTCTCATCATCTGATCCTCCACCTTCAAACTCCCTCGCAAGGTAACGTCGCTTCTCTGATACACTGGAAACCGGGTTTGGACCTTCTTCGAGACAACCCTTTGAACCAGGGCTCATTCTAAGAGATTTTTAGAACTGCACAAAACGACCTTTTTTAGTCGTCCGGACCAAATTCCTGATCGTCGAAATCCCGTGAAAATATTACCATTTTCCCGGCCCAAAAAACTTGACCTTTTTAGTCCTTCGTTCCGTTTATTGATGATATTTCACTACTAAACACTAAAGTTACGTACTGCACAAAATCTGATTTTCAACTGCACAAATTTCTTTTCCAACTACACGCTTTGTGTCCAGCTGCACGTTAGAATAAGCCCTGTTTTGAACAACCATGGCACTCTGACCTGACGCAGCGCTCAGCACTCGCCAATAAGCTGGTGTCCTCCCTGCAGTGCACTTGGCTTCTTAAGTTTTGACATTACGATTGCGATTACTTGGAGAAAGTGCTATTGTGTAGGTCTGTGTGGATCAGGGGTTATTTTAGCGTGCAGCTGGACACAAAGTGTGTAGTTGTAAAAGAAATTTGTGCAGTTGAAAATAAGATTTTATGCTGTAACTCATAGTGTTATAGCGAACGAAGGACTAAAAAATCGTCATCAGTTTTTTTAGGGCCGGGAAAATTTCAAAATGGTAATATTTTCACGGGATTTCGACGATCAAACATTTGGTCCGGACGACTAAAAAGGTCGTTTTGTGCAGTTCTGAAAATTCCTTAAAATAACCCCTGGACACTGTGGATCTCGAGTCAGTCCTCACTCACAATCGCTCTTCAGCACGTAATCCATTGACTTTTAATCATCAAAAATAGTCTTTCTATATACGTTATAATAAGAATGATAAAGATCAACGCTGGGCTGATCTGATGAATTTTAAACAAACAATCATGCTGAGATTGGCCGTGTGTAGCCTACTTGCAAAAACAACCTAACTATCGACTGTTGTTTCCATAGCAAATCGAGTGAAAATTGACGCATTTAAGCAACAGAGCGTATTTATTATTGCTTCGATCGTCAAACATTGCCTATGTATTTCAGTAAAAAAGATTGTGATAAATAATTAATAACTGTAGGCTAATGCCAGTAAAGTTCTTTACGGAGAGTTGAAAAACATGCTTATACGTAATGAGAAAGCTTTTGACTTGCTCGTCATATTTCAAGATAATAATTATGTTTACGAACGCGCTTGAGATAAGTAGGCGTTTAAGTCTTGCAAAAAACCTAGTAAGCACTGAACTATCTGCTGCCAGGTCATATCATGCACTGTATTTATAATTATATGCTGTTGTAGGCCTACTTGTGGCAGCTTGGGCGAGGCGAAGTGAAAGAGATGGGGCGTGTTGATGTACAATGCAATAGCAGGTATGATAATATCATACCTGCTATTGCATCATATTATGATGACGACAAATAAGATTAGGCCTATATGAGGCAATGCATGTAAATGATTGCAGGGTAAGATAAACAATAACGGCATATTGGTAATAATTTAGGGAAGATAATTATCTGTGTCAGATGCTTGTATGATGTAAGCTTGTATTTGACAGTTCTTCAAGGCATCTAAACTTGGATTTCTGCCTTCTGTATATAGAAAACAAGATGAAAGGGTACGTAAGGTAAGAATGCAAGACCAGGTGTGTTAAATGAGGTAACGGCCCGCTATTCCGAGGGTCCACTATTCCGAATATCCGCTATATTTTGTTCGTTATCCTTGGTGGTTATAGGGTTAAGGTGGGTTAGAGTTGGGGTTAGGGTGGGTTATGATTAGGGTTGGGGTTCGGGTGGGTTAAGGTTAGGGTTGGGGTTAGGGTGAACTAAGGTTAGGGTTATGGTGGGTTAGAGTTAGGGTTGGGGTTAGTTAGGGTTATAGGCTTAGGGTTATAGGTTTAGGGTTAGGTTTACGGTTGAGGTTAGGGTGGGTTAGGGTTTGGGTTGCGGTGGGTTAGGGTTAGGTTTAGTGTTAGGTTTAGGGTTAGACCTAGGGTTAGAGTTAGGTGTAGGGTTCGAAATAGTGAACCTTCGGAATAGTGGACCCTCGGAATAGTGGATCCAAACCGTTAAATGAGGTTATAGACAATTACACAGTTAACATAAAACAAGGAGAAACAAGATTAGATGAGACATGAGCTAAGATGAGTTTGGCCAAAGCAATGAATAATGCCCATGCCTGGCATTCATATCTGTTACCTAGGTAGACATGATGCTAAAAAATTACCTGAGGTAAATTCATGTTTTTCCAGTTATAACTCTTAGACATTGCAGCACATTAAGCTCTTTTGGAAAGTTGAGAGATGAAATTTGGACGAGCAACAAACGAAAGAATATTATAGTCAAAACGAAATAAAAAAATATTGCACACAAGTTTTTCGTATTTATTTATGTCTGGAATTTCAGCTGGTTTAGCTTCCATTGCTTATAAGACACGCGGCTTAGAGTGCGTGTGAGTCGATCTGATGATGATGATGGGGGGGGGGGGGATGGGGAGAAAAAGAAAATGGCGTCCGGTAATAAGTTCCGAAAGAAGAGGACGATTTGATTTCATTACATCCGGTGAACCACGGTCGATATGAAGACATACAGAGAAGGACAGAGACGGACAGACATATACACAGAGAGATATCCATGCAGTCGAAGAGAGACACGGAAGGTGAAAGCAGTTCCGATTGCATGCAAAGCCAACCTGATAGCTGCAGCAGTTCCAGCTCCACCGTTGGTCTAATGTTTCGCGTTTTCGAAGCCAGAAGAGCGGAGATGACGAGATATCGGATTACAGTGGAGCTATATAAATAGACGTCGAACAATATCTAGGACTTTGAAAGCCTCCTGCTCTGGAAGTGCCAGTCCCAAGCCGGTGGAAAGAGGGTGGTGACGCTAGTGATCGTTGAAATACACACAGTCATTTAACCGAATCTACATGCATGTATACGTTTACGTGAATAGACTTAGGCTTACTCCAAATGATGACTTATCGATATTATTATGAATATTATTATTATTATTACTGCTACTTCACACTAATTGCTTCAGTATTAAAATTCATGTGGTAGGCCTAAAATAGCAGATCCACCAAAACTAATAATTATTTTGCGGAATGCTATAAAGCCACGATAGATCTAACGATTCAGCGAATATAATGGCTTATGAAAAGGTCAACGCCTCGTGACCTGCAGCCATTTTCAATATGGCATATTGTTGATACTACTGATACCGTGATACGTTCTATTCCAACCTCAAAACTGTCATTTTAATCCGTGCTGGGATCTAAAGAACTTCTATAGGAGGTGCTATATGAATAATATGTTATCGTATATAATCGTTATATAAATATATGTAAAAATCTCGATATAAAAATATGTAATGAATGAATGGATGAAAATGGTTTTAAAAATGGTGTAAAAAGTTACTTACAGCTCTAGATCTATGTTTCTAGTTGAATAAAGAAGAGAGGGTCACTCTCCGATCTCTCACCCCATCGATAGCTCTTCATTGTCACAGCTTATATATGAGTCATCACGAGTCGTGATTCATGTCATTGTCCCAGGTTAGTCACCGTGTTCTGATTGGCTAATGAACGAATCCCAGGACCCTGGACAGTGGACACAAAAAAGTGAATGGGAGTCCTCAGGCTCCGCTACCTCTCAGCTTACATCAGCCGAGAACTAGGGCCTATAGCTCTATATGCACAGAATCCTACCACTCATTGTCCAGGGCTAACTCCACTCTGTTCCTAAAGAATTTCAAGACTGCCCTATTTGGCCGTGATTGGGCCATGGGCTCTTCTGAGTAGCCTACTCTGAAGAGGCGCTATATAAAATACCACATATAGACCTAAATAAATCTGCATCGTTATTTCACAGGCCAGCGTTTTCTCGATTGCAATCGTATGACGTGTCTGGCAACTTTAATGCGGACACCAGCGATAGTAAAAGACACTAGAACTATTCCAAAAAAGGACCAAAATATTATTAACCATTGTAACTATACCTCAAACAGCGACATAAATACACAGATTGTGGTGGTAGCAGCAGCAGCAGCAAACAATGATGACAACAGTCGCAGCAGCAACAGTAATACAAAGACGGTCACAGTTGATTAATTAGAGATTATCCGAATAGCATTCAACGATGCATGACCTGCAGTCCTGGAGACGACCGATTTGCCGCATTGTGTCAAAAATAGGTATTATTTTATTTAATAGGTATTGAGGTATAGTTACATAGCCGTCTGAGTCATGCCATAGGTGTTTATATATCAATAATATTATCATCGTTGCATAACTCTGACAATTTTGTTATGGCGTGTCAGAATGGGAATCCCGCATAGGCCTATATAAACGAATATATATATACTGTATATATATATACTGTATATATACTGTATATATATATATATGAGTCACGACGATGACTATAAAACCGTTATTCGCCCTCATCAATCATTGCTGCTTCATTTCTCACTTTGAATATCTGTCACAACATCTGCGCAATAAATAAAGACTAACAAGCGAAAAGGTCTTCATTATTTATGCGCAGGTGTAAATAAGTATTGCAGCCCTGCAGTGCTAAGCCAATCGACAATGCCCAGATATATTTTTTAACGTATAGGGTCTGAATCACTCGGGTTACATGGTATAGCCCAAGGTTACTCACAAGCCTAATGACTCGCTTATACAGTGCAACAGATCTATTGTTAACAATCGTCCTTTATATCAATAGGATAGGAATCAGTTTAGATGAGCGAATAGCACACCAACAGTCTTAGCAATTTTGCTAGATGTGCTCCTTCCAATTCAGATGCTGGTCAATGTATACGGAAAAGTCGATGACGACATATAATCTTCCGGACTGTCTGTCTGTCTGTCAATGTCTGTCCGTCTGAATGTCTGTCTTCCCGCCCGTCTTTATACTCCTGAAGAAGCTCACACTGCAGCGAGTTGTGTTGTGTGATATCAACACACAATGTTATCATAGATTTGTTTCTGCTCCACCAACTTATAATATACGAATCGTTGCGTGTCAGTCTGATCCAGACACAAAGGCCGGAGACACGTCATTGCCAGAGACCAGATTCCCGTCATTACAATATTATCTTCCTTTTATGACGCAAATTGACCCCATTTAGAAGAAAATAGATTCGTGTTAGATGCACGAAGCACACGATGAAATACACCATCCGTAAAACATTCGACATGACGGGACATGGATTGAGTTCGGTTGAATTGGATCAATCAAGGCCGAATCAAATTGGCACACAGATAGAAGACAGTCGGCAATAAAATAGAGAAGTCTAAACGATAAAATAGCAACTACCGACTTTCTCTACTATTTAGAGACAGAAAACATGAAACATGCACAATGCACATTTCCATAAATTGCAAAAATTAAATTTATCCAACTATAGACAGTTGGGTGTTAGGTGTTTGTCTGGCTATAGGCTATAGACAGACATTGAGTCTTTATCCACAATCTACAAGCTATAAGACTTCTGGTAAGTAGACCCTGAATGCATGTAAACGAACATGCTTACCTCGTAGGCCTACCGAACGCGATTAGTTAAAAGTCTCAAAGATCATGCAGATCTGATAAATGCCTTATTTATAAGCAAACAAACAGATTGACAGAAGGACACATTTGTGGCATAAATCGAGGTGTCACAAAATGGTTAAATTGCATTATGTTACATATAATTATGATATCCTTACGTTAAGTCGACTGAAATTAAGTCCGGCAAGCACCTGCCTCGTTTTAATTATAAGAGATGGTTGACATTAAAGTGCGTGAGGGGCCCAGCAGCACAGAGGAAAACACACTAGCATGGAGATCAGTGGAGCTGATCAGTGGCGGATACAGAAACTTTCGAAGGGGGATTGTAGCCTAGGTCTTTGATTGGAACAGGGGAAAATTTCGTCGCTGATCCAAAAAGTTGATGATTTTTTTAGTCATTTGTCATCTGGCCGAGGAAAAAGGACCCTTTTCATCCGCCAAAAAGTTGATGACCTTTTTTAGTTATTCGGATATACCATGACACCCTGACACCTCTAATAGCATTGCTAATTTTCTCCATAAAAAACTTTCTTGAAACCAAATGGGGGCGCCACGTCCATGCAATTTTTAAATGGGGGCATGGCTGGATTGTTCCCCTGGATCCACCCCTGGAGCTGATTTCGATTCCAGATGCCCCCGTAGGATAGTCGCGCTTTGTAGGCTGCAACGTTGTAGTAGGGTCCATTGCAGGCTGTCTGTTTTGTTAGTAGTTAATATATAATTATGTTAATCAAGATAGCTGCATAACTGTACAATGTAACCGGTTACGGTCTGTCAACCAGATTGTTGAATAAACGAAAATAATTCTTAACTTTGAAACATTGCTGATGCACATGCGCACGTGTTTGGATTTATCAACACATTGGCTTTAGTAGAGTAAAACGGCGTGGAATGCAAAATAGCCAGAGTTGTGAGGAAGGACGTTCAACGTAGGCCTACCCACTGATCCATTGTATAGTGTATAAAAAAACACGAGCCAGACGTGAATGCATTCGCATTTCAGGCTCATAATAGTTCGGTATAAGCTATAGAGCTGATTTTAAAACGCCATAGCCATAGCTTTTAGAACGCCAAATGCACCACGCATAGCCGTAGCTTACAACCACACCCATGCAGTCGGACGTAGGCCTATTATGGGCAGATACGAAAGCATACAAGTGAGCAATGCAAAAATTGCGTGGATTCAGTCGCAAATGATATATTATTCGCGAGTAGTCTAAAAAGTTTCTGTTTCGCGACACACACGCCTAGACAGACAGACAGACAGACAGACAGACAGACAGACAGACAGACAGACAGACAGACAGACAGACAGACAAACAGACAGACAGACAGAGACAGACAAACAGACAGACAGACAGACAGACAGTGGCGCATGGTCGACTGGATCGACTGTAAAAGACGCCAGGATGGGCGTCGTATGCATTTTGAGGGCGATGCAATGCAGTCACGCATGAATGCGTTTCATTGCTGTGTGTAGAGAATCAATGTAATGTAGCGTTGATGCCTACATTACATTATTAATGTAGCGTTTACATTACGACCTAATGCGTATTTGTGTGGCTGCTCGTGGCTTCTGAAATGTTCAGGAGCAACAAAGAATACACGTTGCATTGACATCCGATCATTTATTTGTCTTTGTTCATTTGTGGACGGACGGACAACGCATTAAATATCTGTGCTTACCTTGGATTGGAATGTACGGTTTGAAAGGCAGTGCTCCTCCATTCGATGCACTGCGGGGGCACTCTGTTCCAGGGTCATTTCTCCAGATTTTTTAATTTTTAAAAATCTCAGATGCGATCGTGCGAGTGCAGTCTTTGACGTGTAAACTCTGGCCATGCAGTCACGGTTTTGTCATTTTGTTTAGCAAGGTTGGTCTAGGAGTGCTTCTGAGTAGGCTATAAGTTGGTCTCTTGGAGGAGCGTCGCTAGTCTATAATTCTTCTGGACGAAAACTTAGCAACGGTGGTGGAGTAGGGTGGACAAAAAATACCAACTTTCAGAGCATGCAGTCTCTATTAGTTTCACCAGATTATTTATGAGTCATGTGCTGCCATCTTTCATTCAACGCTGCTGCTGCATTGACCCTCGCGTACTCTCACTTCTCGTGACGCTATACATGTAGGCCTACATGTATGTGGTTGTCTCAATACTGTCGGCCAACCGAAGAACCAGTTACACAAGATCCAGTTCGCCTTTGACTATAATTATGCATGCATACATACATACATAGATACATGCATACATACATACATACATACATACATACATACATACATACATACATACATACATACATACATACATACATACATACATACATACATACATCATACATACATACATACATACATACATACATACATGTACATACATACATACATACATACATACATACATACATACATAAATACATACATACATACATACATACATACATACATACATACATACATACATACATAGATACATGCATACATACATACATACATACATACATACATACATACATACATACATACATACATACATACATACATACATACATACATACATGTACATACATACATACATACATACATACATAGTACATACATACATACATAAATACACACATATATATATACATACATACATACAATCATACATACATACATGTACATAGATATGTGCGTACATAAGTCTTATATGCTTGCGCACAAGCTTACAATTTCACATCTTCACATAAATGTATTCACACAATTTAATGCGCAGATAAATACGCACTTACACTTGTACACAAGCATTGCATACCCATACAGCATGCATACTTATACGGAGGCCATAAACACGCAAGCAAGCAGAGACAGCATTTAATCATAGACACGTTGACGTATATTATCGTCCTTGACGTCTTCTGCCTTTGTTCGTTTCCATCAATCTTTCGTTGTCGTTGATGGTCTAAGGAGCGAAGGCCAACAGCCGAGACCAACACCAACATTGTCTTCCTTTGTATACCATGCTTTGTATATATATACAGACGCTGCATACAGACTGGCTGACAGTTTGAGGAGGACGCCCTAGATGTCGCTGTGGCTGAGCGTTAAAGCATCGACCTTCCAATACCTTCGTCCTCGGTTCGAATCCTTCAACCACGATATATACTCGTATATATTAATTATTGTCAACAACAGGTGATGAGTCATCGAGGTTTGGGTGTTGTCACGTGATGTACTCTTGATGATGCAGTGTCTTCTGCTGTCTCGTAATTAACTGAATGATCCGCTGTCTCCATGGCCACGCTTCAAAAGACATATCTACGATTCTACATCAATTATAATTTATAGCCTCATGCTAATAGCGATAACGAAGGTAATTAGCCTACACAAAAATTAGCAATACCAAGAAGCAATGGTGTGTGCAATCGCAGTTTAACGTTACTGTGTGGTAAGTTGGTAACAAAGACCATCAGCGACGCCCTCCTCCTTTATCCAGGCTTAGGACTGGCACTGGCAGAGTGAGACCAGTGGCGGAGTTAGAAGCAATAGTAGGCCTACATAACGATTGCCCCCGTGGATATAGTACCCCCACTGGAAATGTGCTTCCGATAGATCTGCGCTTGCTGCCTCTGAACAAAAGAAAACATATTCGTTAAGTCCTTCGATCTCTACTTTCAGTTGAGGCTGAAGGGATGGGGAGCGTCCATAACTGGGCGCCCTGAATGGGCGCTATATAAATTTTATCGAAATGAATGAATAAATAAGCATTGTTTCTTGAAACGAACTCATTCGCTGCAGTGGAACATGTGAGCCGACCAATCAGAATGCAGGAATCCATTTAATACCCAAAAATGGGATTTGTCGAAGTCATTATTTGCGACGGTTCCATGCAGTGCAGTGCGTTTACCATCACACATGTATAAAATAGGTACATTGTACACAATAGCAGAATTGAATGTTCATATACCGGTAAGCCCTTTATAGACGTCGTCGGCTGAGAATTATAAGGCTCTATGTCCACATTTTGAAATTTTTTACTTTTTGGTACCATGACGTAGATCTTGTTCAGGGCTATAATGTCATGTAAGAATCTAAGCTTCATCTTCAATATTAAAAGAGATATTTAGAAAATTAAAAGGCTCTATGTCCAGTGTTTTCATCTTTTTGAGAATTATAAGGCTCTATGTCCCATGTTTTCATCTTTTTGAGAATTATAAGGCTCTATGTCCCATGTTTTCATCTTTTTGAGAATTATAAGGCTCCCATGTTTTCATCTTTTTGAGAATTATAAGGCTCTATGTCCAATAGCAAATACGAACGCTGCATTCAAGTCAAACCAAAATTATGTGCATTGAGTATTATAAGGCTCTATGTCCATTTTTGGCGTGGGGCATTCTTTAAAAAAATTAATTAAAATGTTTTCACGTTTTATTCACATCTTTTTGCGATGTACAATGTTACTTCATTGACAAATGAACAAAAGCCCCCAGTTACATTTGTAATATTTTCATTCTTGTTTGTGTGCCTGATTGTTGAACTTTCAAATTGGAATATCTCGGAAAAGTACTTTTTGGACATAGAGCCTTATAATTCTCAGCCGACGACGTGTAAGCTTAAGCTTCAATAGTACGTGCGAAATGTATATCAGTGATAATTATATGCTGCTAAACAATGTTCTGCATCTGTGCCGAGCTTCGAGTCTTCGCGTATCGCTCTCATTTGACCGTTCAACAGTCGCAAAAAATGTAACAAAAACACACAAAACCTGTTCAATTTGACAGTATTACAATTGGATATCGAGGCAATAATTGCCAGTTTTAACATGCAAATCGCACGTGTTGAACGAAGCACAACATTAATATGCATTCATTATCTCAGTGATACTCCATGCCAATAATTATTTCTGATCCAAACTTTATATTGAACTGGTTCCACGAGTCCGTCCGTCTGAAACACCAGCACTGTGAAACAGAAGACATTACGCTGTGAAGTTTCGCAGGCTCTACAGGAAAAATGATGTTCTTCACGCTTTGCATGGCATACTATTTTGCTGTTGAAATGTCGAGAGTTTCTCACGCCGTAGTAATAACAGAAGTACGTAAGTTCCAAGTGGCAGAAGTTCCGCCTGGATCAGAGCTATGCGCTCTAGATGCACCTTCCGCTTCTCTGTCCTTGAACTCCGTTCTGGACTGTGCTCTCGAATGTCAAAGATCCGGCTACTGCGAGAATTTCAACTACAACAATGTGAACAACACTTGCGACATCTTCTTCAGTCGACCAAAATGCTATGGGCCTACTACAGCGTGCATCCATTATCAGGTGGTAGCATTATGCTCAACGCTTATTTAGAACTATAAAAGTGCTATAGAGAAATCAACGGCCATTATTAACTATCAAACCAGGTGATAGGATATCTAATAATTAAGTAGCATGCACTATTGGGGGGGGGGGGGGGGGCGGTGGCGTAGGGTTATGTTTGGTGCCTTTTAGCAGGAAGGTTGCGGGTTCGAATCCACCTCAAGCCGCCGCGTGAATATCCTGACCAAATCCTTCATTCGTAATTGCTTTTGCGCTTCGCCGTGAAATTCCGATTCAGTGTTCGCGCTGTTGTCTGGTGCGCCTCTGAGTAGTTATTAAAGATGCTCTAAAACAAGTGCATACATTCACGCAAGCTAATTAATGAGCAATTGAAAGATATAATGAAGAAAAGGATCAATAATTTGATCTTGTTTTAGTGCCAGTATATCTATATTTTTTTCTAATTGTTTTCAGCATTAATTGCCTTTTATTTACTAATAATAAAGTTTTTGCTTTTCAGACTCAGTCAGATCAACCGTTAGCGGGTAGGCGTCAATTTATGTTTTCATAATAATAATACTAAATAATAATAATAATAATAATAGTAATAGTAATTCTGCTATTGTGAAGTTCATTAGACGAGTATAGATTTGATTGTCTTACATTCGATACCGGTTAACAATCATCGGCAACACTGGTCCATAGATTGTATTAGATAACATTAGATAACTTCAGAGCACATAACATCATGTATGTATGTATGTATGTATGTATTCATGTATGTATGTATGCATGCATGTATGCATGTATGCATGTATGTATGTATGTATGTATGTATGTATGTATGTATGTATGTATGTATGTATGTATGTATGTATGTATGTATGTATGTATGTATGTATGTATGTATGTATGTATGTATGGTGTATGTATGTATGTATGTATGTATGTATGTATGTATGTATGTATGTATGTATGTATGTATGTATGTATGTATGTATGTATGTATGTATGTATGTATGCATGTATACATGTATGCATGTATGTATGTATGTATGTATGTATGTATGTATGTATGTATGTATGTATGTATGTATGTATGTATGTATGTATGTATGTATGTATGTATGTATGTATGTATGTATGTATGTATGTATGTATGTATGTATGTATGTATGTATGTATCAATGTATTCATGTATGTATGTGCACTTGTTATAGCGCCCTTTAAATATGACTACTCAGAAGCGCTCCAGACTACAGCGATTGATTGATCATGATCATTGATCAATCACCATGTCCATGATGCTGGACAATTTAATCGTTTCCCATTATTCGCACGCAGTCTGTTATCGATTTTAAAATACAATGTTTTTGTTTCATGCATCATGCACGGAACCTAATTGACTGAATGTTGTGGTAAAAATTTCGTGACAGATAGTTTGCTAGATTCTATAGGCTTAGCAGTTTACATTTTAGCTAGCCTATACCTATTAGCTAGAATTCATTTTTGTTCATTTACAGGTCTCTTCGGTTTCTGGGCTGGCGATTGCAGATATAAGTATTTCGGATAATTACTGCAAGGATGCAGCTAAAACAATGATCCTGCACCATGAAAAATAAAACAATGATTATAACTGCATTCGAAATGACTGTTCGAAGACAATTTCATAATTTATAATCATGTTAACTGCAGTGCTATTTGGTCAGATAAAAAGCGTGGAGGTATCTTCACTACATGCAAGGCAGGTTTCCTTAGCAGCTCTGAGTCTACAGATGGCTATAGGTTTTTTTATAGGCCTATAGTATAGAGCTAGGACTACTACTGATTCTCGTCTGCTGATATATCTTGATAATTCATTCATTCGGAAATTTATGCAGCTCCACTTCAAGAAAAAACTACTCAGAGGCGCTCCCGACTCCAGCGCGCCCAAAACGAACAGTTTTAAGTTTAGTAAGGAAGGATTCTGGTAGAGTCCCATGCAGGGTGTAGGCATAGCTCAAAAAGAAGGCCATTCCAGACCACCAGGTCAACCACAGAAAAGGCTCGATTGTTCAAGGCTACAGTACAAGCAAAAGAAATAAAGAGGACTCCATTTTCAGCACTCGCTGTAAATGTAATTGCATTGTATTTTCAGTACAATGGTTCAATAGCGTTTTAGTTTTTATATTCTTCTATGTTTTGATTAACTACGTTCTGTTGCTATAAATTATACATGTCAATTAGTCAAATTAGTCAATCCATTAACCACGGCTGCATTTATTTCTTTGCTATTCCTATGTCATTGTCTACTGTCTAGCTGTGAAATTTGCATTATACATGTGTATTGGTTTTCTGTTGATATCTTTAGAATAGGATGCTGTTATTTTCTAAGGATCTGCCGATATAGCTAAGAATGTAAACTGCACTCATGTTTATTGTGCTATGTTGACTGGAATTTGTCAGCCTGTCCTTAATTCGGTATACATAACTAGTTAGGAAAGAACAGGGGCGGATCCAGGGGGGCCAATCCGGCCATGCCCCCTCCCCCATTTAGAAACGCCCATGTATCGTGCCCCCCCCCCATTCGGTTTTCAGGAAGCTTAAAATTGTGTATAGTTACTGATGAAATGGTATGCTTTTCCTAAAAATTTGGCCGGATGACTAAAAAAAGGTCATCAACTTTGTTGGCGGATGAAATGGTATGATTTTTCTGAAAATTTGGCCTAAAAAAAGGTCATCAACTTTTTTGGCGGATGAAAGAAATGGTATGATTTTCTTGAAAATTTGGCCGGATGACTAAAAAAAAGGTCATCAACTTTTTTGGTGGATACAAAGAAATTTTTTGTAGACCTGAGGCCAAGAATTTTTCCCACACCCAACCCAAGAATTTTTGCCCACCCCCCCATCCAAAGTTTCTGTATTCGCCCTTGGGAAAGAATGTTGCTTGAAGGAATCGTGAGGGTTATTTATATCTTAACCCTCAGATTACCAGATTTTTTTGATACACTAAGTACCAGTGGGGTCAAAAATGACCCCAACACAATTTTGTCAATAAATTCTTTGTTTTCTGCATTTTTATTAATTGCAAAAAAGCAAACAGTAGTAAAGCAATTGGCACATGTTTAGGCTGTTGAAATTAATTAAATTTTT
The DNA here is from genome assembly GCA_945859605.1 of Lumbricus rubellus. Taxonomy (NCBI): domain Eukaryota; kingdom Metazoa; phylum Annelida; class Clitellata; order Crassiclitellata; family Lumbricidae; genus Lumbricus; species Lumbricus rubellus. Next base: position 23,508,263 of record OX243817.1, read on the forward strand.
CATAGTTATAGGTATGTTTTAATGTTCAAAGTGTTCGAGTGTTCAATGTTCAAAACTAGCATAGAAAATATCCGGTCATTGCAGTTACAGTTTACAGTTCATGCATGTATACTGGGCATGTTCCTTGCACACATTGCATGTACAGGCTGCACAGATTATGACCTTTTTTTTATCCTTTTCCCTTGGACAAATGGAACATCGTGCACGTGTCTTCGACAGGGTTGGAAACGACATCTGGATCGGCCGTTGTACTGCATCACCATTGCTGTTGCCAATAAGTTCCCTTCCGAGCTGTTCGTCTTCTGTGCGTTGTCTGCGCATGCCACTCCTTCCTGTTCTTTCGAATAGTGCCCAGAAGAGTCATTTGTTTCTCAGCCAGTTTTTGAGCAAGTCTGAAACTTGTGAAGAAGTTTTCTGTGGTGACATTTCGTCCAGAACCAGCCATAATATTTCGTGTTAGGTCGAGCACAACAAGTTCTCCTTGGTTCCGTTCCCTTTCCTGGCTTACTGTATATATAAATTAGTATCTAACACCGATTTTCTTCAGATAATACTATAGAAAGGAATTATAAATTATAATTATGAATTATTTCAAAGGATACAATTGAAAGTATTCAAAAAAGCTATTGGGGTCAAAAATGACCCCACTGGTACTCAATGCTATAAAAGATTACCAGCGCCCTCTGGTGATAAACAAGGGAAATATTAATTGATATTTCGATAGAGACTAGGTACATCTTGAAAGTCACAAATATTGAATAAATTTGCACGAACAGATTTTGCGCAGTGAACAGTCAAAGTGGGCTTGGGGTCATTTTTAACCCCACTGGTACTCGCAGGGTTAAAAACATTTGGAATCCGGGAAACGAAGTTCTTACATTTAATGGCATCGTCGTCGTTGTGACCAGATCTTGAGGCACGGTAGACGATTGGTCAGACTGCTTGACCTGTGACACAGATACATCGGGTTCGAAACTTCACTCAAGCTTACCCATACTACCTACTGAGTGAAGAGCCGTTAGTCCTTCACCTACTGTCAATTGCACTGCGTCTTCTTTCATGTAGTGTCGTATTATGGTCACGTGTGCACTTCTGAACTTTGGAAGGAGGTCAATGTTGAAACAAGTTGTACTGTAAAATAAATGTATTATTTGTTGCAAATAGACGTCATTGACGTCAACGTGACTGTTACCTCTGTCTTTATTAATAGCCAACGCCCCCGTTGTGGCACGTGCTTGCGATGTATAGATCTACTTGTGTGTAATCTTTACCGCATGGCACAATCCCTGATGATAAAAGGAAATGCTAACTATGTGTAAGGAGATACAGTTATTATCTCTCTCTCTTTCTTTTCGCCACTCCACTTTCCTATAATCAAGGCCTTTCCGCTAGCTATACATAGGCCTATTACCTTGGTCTTCGAAATCCATCTATACCATTAGCCATACTATTACCCATACCATTAGCCATACTTATATGCCTTTCCATTGCTGATAGAACCACCCACGCACAAGTCACGTCAGCTTTCATCATTCGATCCAGGATTCGATTCCAGGTGTGTTTATGATTGTTGCTGTAATTACGAACATTTACCTGGCATCGCATGTATAGCTAATTCTATAGTTTTGTTTTACAATGCGATCAGGTGCGCAAGAGATTTAGGATTTGAAGTTATAGCCTACACACAGGGCTTAAAGTGTGGCAGAACGGTCATGGACGGCGCCCATGCACTTATTTTAAAATCTGAACGCCGTCCTGCAACTTATTGGCCAGCACAGCCTGAAAATGTAAGGGGCGTCCTGGCACTTCTTTTGGAAAAGTAGGCTATGGAGCGTCCAGGCACTTCTTTTTCCGCACTCTAAGCACTGCCTATACACAGTGAATGAGAAATAGCTACTCCTATAATATGCGCGACAAAATGGCGTAGGCTATAGTCGACATTCAAAATCAATCGCAATATAAATTTTAATCAAATTTTCGAGATATACTTTTAACTATTAGGCCTATGTTCGACCCAATGCGCCACCATTTGTGCTCAAGTGACCTCCTTTGGCTTAGAGCTTTAGACGGACTTATCAGTATTCAGGCCTGTCACAGTAGAAGATGCTGTCGCCACTTACTTAATGCGGCTAAAGAATAATTATTGAAACGTTTATCCGGTTCATTACACGTTCGCCTGCAGAGACGCTGACGTAGATCAGCGAAATTTGGAATTTTTATCCTTTGGACTTTTTATAGCATTATTTCGTAGATTTTTGTAGTTCTCATAGCATTAGAGTCTTGACTGTTTGGAGGCCAAAGTTTGCAAGGATAAAAGCAGGAGTTTCCTTATACTTAAACAGTGGCCAAAGTTTGGAGGCCAAAGTTTGCAAGGATAAAAGCAGGAGTTTCCTATACTTGAACAGTGGCCAAAGTTTGGAGGCCAAAGTTTGCAAGGATAAAAGCAGGAGTTTCCTTATACTTGAACAGTGGCCAAAGTTTGGAGGCCAAAGTTTGCAAGGATAAAAGCAGGAGTTTCCTATACTTGAACAGTGGCCAAAGTTTGGAGGCCAAAGTTTGCAAGGATAAAAGCAGGAGTTTCCTTATACTTGAACAGTGGCCAAAGTTTGGAGGCCAAAGTTTGCAAGGATAAAAGCAGGAGTTTCCTATACTTGAACAGTGGCCAAAGTTTGGAGGCCAAAGTTTGCAAGGATAAAAGCAGGAGTTTCCTATACTTGAACAGTGGCCAAAGTTTGGAGGCCAAAGTTTGCAAGGATAAAAGCAGGAGTTTCCTTATACTTGAACAGTGGCCAAAGTTTGGAGGCCAAAGTTTGCAAGGATAAAAGCAGGAGTTTCCTTATACTTAAACAGTGGCCAAAGTTTGGAGGCCAAAGTTTGCAAGGATAAAAGCAGGAGTTTCCTATACTTGAACAGTGGCCAAAGTTTGGAGGCCAAAGTTTGCAAGGATAAAAGCAGGAGTTTCCTTATACTTGAACAGTGGCCAAAGTTTGGAGGCCAAAGTTTGCAAGGATAAAAGCAGGAGTTTCCTATACTTGAACAGTGGCCAAAGTTTGGAGGCCAAAGTTTGCAAGGATAAAAGCAGGAGTTTCCTTATACTTGAACAGTGGCCAAAGTTTGGAGGCCAAAGTTTGCAAGGATAAAAGCAGGAGTTTCCTTATACTTAAACAGTGGCCAAAGTTTGGAGGCCAAAGTTTGCAGGGATAAAAGCAGGAGTTTCCTATACTTGAACAGTGGCCAAAGTTTGGAAGCCAAAGTTTGCAAGGATAAAAGCAGGAGTTTCCTTATACTTGAACAGTGGCCAAAGTTTGGAGGCCAAAGTTTGCAAGGATAAAAGCAGGAGTTTCCTATACTTGAACAGTGGCCAAAGTTTGGAGGCCAAAGTTTGCAAGGATAAAAGCAGGAGTTTCCTTATACTTGAACAGTGGCCAAAGTTTGGAGGCCAAAGTTTGCAAGGATAAAAGCAGGAGTTTCCTATACTTGAACAGTGGCCAAAGTTTGGAGGCCAAAGTTTGCAAGGATAAAAGCAGGAGTTTCCTATACTTGAACAGTGGCCAAAGTTTGGAGGCCAAAGTTTGCAAGGATAAAAGCAGGAGTTTCCTTATACTTGAACAGTGGCCAAAGTTTGGAGGCCAAAGTTTGCAAGGATAAAAGCAGGAGTTTCCTATACTTAAACAGTGGCCAAAGTTTGGAGGCCAAAGTTTGCAAGGATAAAAGCAGGAGTTTCCTATACTTGAACAGTGGCCAAAGTTTGGAGGCCAAAGTTTGCAAGGATAAAAGCAGGAGTTTCCTTATACTTGAACAGTGGCCAAAGTTTGGAGGCCAAAGTTTGCAAGGATAAAAGCAGGAGTTTCCTATACTTGAACAGTGGCCAAAGTTTGGAGGCCAAAGTTTGCAAGGATAAAAGCAGGAGTTTCCTTATACTTGAACAGTGGCCAAAGTTTGGAGGCCAAAGTTTGCAAGGATAAAAGCAGGAGTTTCCTATACTTGAACATTGGCCAAAGTTTGGAGGCCAAAGTTTGCAAGGATAAAAGCAGGAGTTTCCTATACTTGAACAGTGGCCAAAGTTTGGAGGCCAAAGTTTGCAAGGATAAAAGCAGGAGTTTCCTATACTTGAACATTGGCCAAAGTTTGGAGGCCAAAGTTTGCAAGGATAAAAGCAGGAGTTTCCTATACTTGAACAGTGGCCAAAGTTTGGAGGCCAAAGTTTGCAAGGATAAAAGCAGGAGTTTCCTTATACTTGAACAGTGGCCAAAGTTTGGAGGCCAAAGTTTGCAAGGATAAAAGCAGGAGTTTCCTATACTTGAACAGTGGCCAAAGTTTGGAGGCCAAAGTTTGCAAGGATAAAAGCAGGAGTTTCCTATACTTGAACAGTGGCCAAAGTTTGGAGGCCAAAGTTTGCAAGGATAAAAGCAGGAGTTTCCTTATACTTGAACAGTGGCCAAAGTTTGGAGGCCAAAGTTTGCAAGGATAAAAGCAGGAGTTTCCTATACTTAAACAGTGGCCAAAGTTTGGAGGCCAAAGTTTGCAAGGATAAAAGCAGGAGTTTCCTATACTTGAACAGTGGCCAAAGTTTGGAGGCCAAAGTTTGCAAGGATAAAAGCAGGAGTTTCCTTATACTTGAACAGTGGCCAAAGTTTGGAGGCCAAAGTTTGCAGGGATAAAAGCAGGAGTTTCCTATACTTGAACAGTGGCCAAAGTTTGGAGGCCAAAGTTTGCAAGGATAAAAGCAGGAGTTTCCTTATACTTGAACAGTGGCCAAAGTTTGGAGGCCAAAGTTTGCAAGGATAAAAGCAGGAGTTTCCTATACTTGAACAGTGGCCAAAGTTTGGAGGCCAAAGTTTGCAAGGATAAAAGCAGGAGTTTCCTATACTTGAACAGTGGCCAAAGTTTGGAGGCCAAAGTTTGCAAGGATAAAAGCAGAAGTTTCCTATACTTGAACAGTGGCCAAAGTTTGGAGGCCAAAGTTTGCAAGGATAAAAGCAGGAGTTTCCTATACTTGAACAGTGGCCAAAGTTTGGAGGCCAAAGTTTGCAAGGATAAAAGCAGGAGTTTCCTATACTTGAACAGTGGCCAAAGTTTGGAGGCCAAAGTTTGCAAGGATAAAAGCGGGAGTTTCCTATACTTGAACAGTGGCCAAAGTTTGGAGGCCAAAGTTTGCAAGGATAAAAGCAGGAGTTTCCTATACTTGAACAGTGGCCAAAGTTTGGAGGCCGAAGTTTGCAAGGATAAAAGCAGGAGTTTCCTATACTTGAACAGTGGCCTACAACGGTTTCAAGAAGTTCATTGACAAACGAATTTAATATTATAGATCCATGAGAGGACCGTTGAAGCTTTAAAATATCGTTAACCATCACAGTCACAATTAAATTCAGCCTAAATAGAAATCGTAGGCCTACGATCATAAAAAATTATGTTTTCACCGACAGCAACTCCTTACGTCTTCAGAGCTGTTTTTGGCTGTTGAATTGGTGTTGCCATGCACGTGAGTATCTAAATCATTTCTCTTACGTTAGAAGTATACTAGACCTACAGCTAATAGGCCTAGATATTCTGGAAGTCACTTTACTCAATCGTTATCTAAACTCCTCTGCTCCATAATTTATTACACAACTCAATGACTGTCAACTACTATCTTGTCTCCGTCCATTCTCTAGTTCTTCACTACTCAATTATGGCCTAGAGGCCCTAGAGCACACAATTTGACACAACCATAACTCTTCCACCCAATTAAGACAATTCACACATTATCCTCTGATCTTTGCACATATAAAAATATTTACTAGTTCATTAATCAATTCTAGCAACGTTTTACATTAAGTTTTAATTTATTTTTAAAATTCTAAATGAAAATCTCTCACGTTTAAACTATTAATAGCCTAACTATGTAGACTATGTTAATATACAATTATACACGTCATCCATTTGGTTTCTTCTGTTCCGACTTCTTCATCTTTAAACCGTTGTTATCTGTCTTTCCAATCTTTTATTTCGTTAGCTTTGTCGTTCCGCATCCCACATTCCACCTTAATCCTTCTCTCCTTTGCCTTCTTCTTCCTCCTACGTCTAATCCCGGTCGGTGACTTAGCTGCTCCTCCAGTTTAATCAGAGTGATGAACATGTTTACCTTCGTTTGCACCATTTAAGTGTATTGACTGGCTTAGGTCGATCGAATGATAATTCTGTGAAAATCCGACTCTATAAACATCGTCGTCGTCAAAGTCGTCGTCAAAGTCGTCGTCAAAGTCATCGTCAAAGTCATCGTCCAAGTCATCGTCAAAGTCATCGTCAAAGTCAGCGTTAAAGTCATCGTCCAAGTCATCGTCCAAGTCATCGTCAAAGTCATCGTCAAAGTCATCGTCAAAGTCATCGTCAAAGTCATCGACTCGTCTGACATTTAATTCGAACAGACAAACCAAACTATTTCAATCGTTTTTGTATTTGTATAATAATAATACTGTGTTTCACGGGGAACGAAATTATATATAATCAGTGGTGCTATCTGCGCTAACTATTACCTACAGAAGATAATTATTAATAGCAAAATAAAAATGTAACCAGATTCCATGCTATGCTGAGATGACTAGCCTATGTATAGAAAGCCACCACGACACTCGTATGCAGAGGACAACAAACGGACTGAAACCAGAGACTGATGGTTAGCAGAAGCTCTTGGCATCCAGCATCGCAGGTTAAGTCACGAAGGAAGTTATTGACCGATTACACCTAGGCCTACTTGCTAAATTGAGTGAGTAAGTAAGTATTGACTTTAATTCGCAGTTGCTGATCGCATTCTTGCAAACGGCATTATGAGGAAATTATTTACAGCAGTTTAGATTTAAACATTTATCAGCCAAGTCGTTGTTGATTCTGTGCATCCTGGTTCTACTTTCGTCCAAGTCCTGTTTGACTAATATCCTGCTGATTATTTCTAGCTACGATTCTAGGCTGATCTGCTGTTATTTTTTATGTGACCGTACAAAAGGAAACAACGATGCCTTCGTAGTTTGTCCTGTGAACGCGAAAAACATTTCTGTCCATAATTATTGCGACTATTTTTACGCTTTAATTGAAACAATAGCCTATAATATAGTTAAGTGAGTGAAAATAACTGACGACTGAATGAATAAACAAAGGAAACGAATTAGGCCTAATTAATTAATTAATTAATTAATTAATGGACGAACGAATATCTAATGAATTAATGATCCAAGGAATAACTGAATGAAAACGTGATTGAATGAATGAAAGAATGAATTGGTTAATTAATTTGTCAGTTTCCTCTGGTCGAACCTCGTACGTCGTGCTATAAGTTCACCGGTATAGCCAGCAGGTACAACGGCTTAAGAAGGTCTCTGTATATTTCGCTGCTTGCATGTCTGTGTGCTTGTCAGTGTATGCTTACTTGTCTCAGTCTCTCTGTACTGCAGCAAATGTCTTTTTTAAATCGAGAGATTAGTAATTGCAGAATGAAAGCAACGGTTGAAGTCATAATTAATTACTTATCTGTCCTCTGGCTATTCTTATATGTACCGCTGCCTGTGTATTACTGTGTAGGTCTCTTTGTATGTGTCGCTCGTGATATACAAATATACATACATATGACATATACACGCATATATTATATATATATATACATGCATATTCGTTTAATAGAAATCAGCCTGACAAGCCGCAACACGGTTACAGGATAAAGTGAAATGTTATAGTACCGTACTATAATGGGATATCTACAGCTATTTGTCTTATATAGTATTCTTATTGGTCCCTTGTCAACTATATTATGTAATAATTTATGTATAGCCTACAATTCAATCGATCCTATGCAGCTATGCTATACACCCGTTGCCATTGTATAGGCATATCGGATGCATTTTTGTAGCGCCACGTCGGAAATGTGTCAGTGAATTATATGAGCGGACAATCTATTTTTAGCTTTGCTCATATAAATAATTGTTTATTATTTTTTTATGAGCTGATAAACAAAACTGCCAACCACGCATTAGAAGTCGTCAAAGCACTCACGCACGTGTATGTGAAGGCATCTGTACAAATCATACAAACAATACAAAACAATAGGGTCTAAAACTGTATTGTTCTTGCCTTCTTTCAAAAGTTTAGAAGTGCACGACCATGATGCATCAGACAATCGATGGTGCAGAATAATAATTGTGAGTAAAGGACTTGCTCAATGCTCAATGATGTTCATAGTTCCTACACAGTAATTAATTATTTATTTAATTAATTAATTACTGCCCGAGTTCCACGTTCTTTCTATTTTATTTATCTTATTTATTTATCCATTTCTATAGCGCTCTTTCAAGCTCTCTGCTCAGAGGCGCTCTCGACTACAGCGCGGACACTGCATCGGAGTTTCACGCCGTAGCGCCCGAGCAATTGTGAGTGAAAGACTTGCTCAAAGTCCCAATATACGCAGCTGCTTGAGGTAAATTCGAACCTGCAACCCTCCGGCTGCAAGGCAATGAACATACCTACTACACCACCGCGTCTCACAATTTCTTTCTGTTACACCTATACCAGAATGATCCTTGGTGTAATGTACTGTCATTCGAAGTGCCACTTGAAGGGATGTCGATTTGTCGAGAGGGGAAATAGATGTTTATGCGACCCACAGCAGCAATTTGTTCCTTTCTGTGTAATACGATGTCCCCATCTATATGTGATCTCAAATTCTAGCTGCTAACATCTATTAATACTCATCCTCCTCCTCCTCCTCCTCTCCTCGTCGCCATCCTCCTATTCCTCCTCCGTTGTTTTTTTAAATCTATTTCTTCTTTCGCGACCTTGCACAGTGGGTGCACTATGAACTGTTCACGTTACTATAAAGGTGCGTTGTAATAGTTGAATACAAAACAATACAATGCAATACAAAACAATACAATGCAATACAATGCAATACATTGCAATACTATGCAATACAAAACAATACAATGCAATACAATGCAATACAATGCAATACAATGCAATACAATGCAATACTATGCAATACAATGCAATACAATGCAATACTATGCAATACTATGCAAAACAATACAATGCAATACAATGCAATACAAAACAATACAATGCAATACAATGCAATACAATGCAATACAAAACAATACAATGCAATACAATGCAATACAATGCAATACAATGCAATACAATGCAGTGGAACAGAACTTGACGACAACATTTTAAACTCCTACCTCAACGAAATTGAAAGAAACCAATGTCCAAGTTTTGTATGGGAGAGAAATCAATTAGCAAGCAAAGTGAACAACGCTTCTCATCTGTGAAACACAAGTGAATCGAGCGCACAAGAAAATAAAAATAATGTGGCCAGAAGAGACTGCAGCCAGACACTTATTCGAGAAACAAGTCGCCAGTGACAAATGAACAGAAATACTACGCTTTGCAGGTCAGAGCATGACAGCAGAACAAAGGAACAAATGGCAAATCTACAATTTTTCTTCTAAAGGCCGTTGACATTTCAACGCACCCGCGGACAAGTCGCCGCATGACAAAATATTGAAAATATTAATAAGATCGTGCATGCTTAAAGCTTAGCTTAGCTTAAAAAGAAAATCGTGGTTGACAAGTTATACGCACCGACAGTATGTGATAAGTTGGGTCAGAGGCATAGGCGTACGAGGCGGGGGTCCAGAGGGGCAAATGCCCCCAAATTTCGCGCAAGTCTGGTTTTTCGGGTAGGCAGACCCGGGAAAATAATATAAAAAAAATTAAAAGAGTATTTTTACGACGTTTCAACCCGACGACTAAAAAAAGAAAGGTCGTCGACTTTTTTGTCTGGGAAAATGTTTTCCCACCACGAGATTTCAACCCACGAAGTCTTTTATTCAGGACTTATTTTTCGGGCAGAAGTTCAATCTTCGCCCTCCCCCCCCCCCTATTGAAATCTCTCGTGCGCCTATGGTCAGAGGTTTCTTCACCAGCCCCGGGATTTTTCATTTGCACGTCAGGGATTTTCTTAGCATGCAGTCCTATATATACAAGAAATGTGCAACACAAAATGGATTCGTGCAGTTGTAGAAACCCTTCTGTGCGGTTAAAAATAGTTTTAAAAAGGTCATTGTCCCCCGATTGCGAGTAATTTACCATAAAGGATGGGAGAGAGAAAAGGTTTTGCAGTTTTAAACATTCCTTAATGGAAACCCTGCTGCACAGTTATCCAAATGCATGCTATGCAAGACTCTCAAAGCATCAACTTGTTTAATTAACACCTGATTTTGCCCGTTGCAATTATATTACGAAGTTGCATTACTGATACATACCGCACCTAAACGCCTTGCAATATAGCATAATAATGTGGAAGTTGGTGTTTTATGTGCATGCAAATAGATGCGTGCCGTGCGTGGTAAACAGGCCTGACGACGTTATTAATTCCGTCATGAAATCATTAATTCCGCTGCACTATTCCATAATCTATCCATATAATAATATGTGCTTCCGTTATTTCACCTGGGCATCTAATTACGCGGCAACTCGTTTAAATTGCCTGACCGCACTGCAGAAACGCGCTGTAGGCTATACGCGCTGTCGTATGATCATCTTCACGTAGTATTTCAGCGTCGACTTTTCCTGCCTCTGAATAAATAGACACTAAACCGGGAATCAGTGTGTTTAGTGTTTATGCATCGATTGCATTTTTCTGCATCACCAAAAAACTGCTTTCATACTTCGCCTGCGCATTGGATGTCAGTTTACCCAGTAAAAAAGACATAGATCCATGGGCGGAGACCTGGGCGGAGACTTGGGAGGGGGGCGGGGGGGGGGGGTAGACGAACGAGTGGCCGATGGAAAGACGTGAGATTTTTGGACGGACGAATGGCTGAGTGTCGCAAAAAAGTTTCCATCTTTTGCCGGACAACATTTCTGACGACCTTTTTTCACATGGCCGAAAGGTCAAGAAAATTTTCTATTTTCAGCGCCAAAAGGTTGATGACCTTGTTTAGTCCTGACGCTCAACGATTAGGGGGGGGGGGCAAATGCATGGGCCGTCCCCCAACACATCCCTTGGGGGACCGTCCCTCTGGTCTCCGCCCATGCATAGATCTAGGCAAAGTTTGCGTAAGGAATTTTCTTGAGCTGATACTCGACAATTATTATTCTATATGGTTTACGTTGGAAACTTGGAACAACCCATTGCATTGGAATTGCTTTTCGATTCTGTATATCAATTTAAGAAATGTTTGGACAAACACATCACCACTTCACAATAATTATTGTGGGTGTATGCTTCATATATGTAGAATTGTAGGCTATGCATCTGTATAGGCTACATGTATGTGGGGCGCGGTGGTGTAGTGGTGGCGTCGTTGCCTTGGAGCCGGAAGGTTCGAGGTTCGAATCCACCTCGCCGCGTAAGGACCCTGGGCAAGTCCTTCACTCACAATTGCTCAGCGCTTCGGCGTGAAACTCCGATGCAGTGTCCGCTCTGCATTCGGGAGCGCCTCTGAGTAGAGAGAGCTTGAAGGGGCGCTATAACAAGTGCACATACAAACAAACAAAGTAAACAAATGTGTAATCGTGAATGATTCAATATGCTGCGGTCTTTCAATTATTTCTGTCTGTTTGTGCTACAGAATGTTGAATGTAATGATTGGACGTGCCACATGCTGATCGCATAAATGAACTTTGCTGAAAATATTCACACGACACTGAGCTATAGCAAGGTCAGCAAAACAAACTAGATATTTATTTGCTGGAAATAGCCTACCATCATGGAATCTGTAATGAAAAACTAGATGACTATTTTAACAAGGATATATCCAGCATCCATCCTTTGCTCTCCAGTGTCTCCACACCTCTCTTGGTTTTTAATATGACTGTATAATTATGATGTCGGTGTTATTGGTTCCATTGATACTCAATAAAGGCACAAAGGCATCAAAGAGAAGTGCCAATATATGCAGCACCTTTTTTTGTTGAAATATAAATGAATGCAGTTTCCTGTGGTGACATCGTGTATAACTAAAACGTGAAGTGGTAGGGTCATGGGCGCCCGCACATAGGGGCAAGGGGGGGGGGGGGCACTTGCCTCCTCCTGGAAAATTGAAACTTATTTTTCTAACTACTACTTTTGAGTTTTCAACAAATTTCTTCGCATTAAAACACTAATGATACGAATGATACGCACAGTGAAAGTCATAAATTTACGTTTAGAAATCTCTATAGAAATAAATAAATATAGTGCCCTTCATAGACCTACATTTTAACATCTACTTTTGGATTTTTAACAACTTTTTCGCACTTAGGAAACTATTCATTTAAAAAATAGTAGACAAAATGAAACTGAGAAATTTGCATTAAGAAACCTCTTTAAAAAATACCCGTGTTTTTAATTTCCAGCGCTGTATTTTTCATGCTCTTGTTACTGAAAAATTTAACTATGACCAAAACTGACCATCGTAAAAATGTTTGCCCCCTCCTGCAAAATTTTCTGCGGGCGCCCATGGGTAGGGTATATGGGAGGAGGTCGATTTTAGTAGGTTGGTGTGGACAGAATGTTACACCACTTTCTAAAAGAATTACATACATACATACATACATACATACATACATACATACATACATACATACATACATAGATACATACATACATACATAGATACATACATACATACATACATACATACATACATACATACATACATACATACATACATACATACATACATACATACATACATACATACATACATACATACATACAAATATACATACAAATATACATACACACATGCATACATACATGTACGTGCATACATGAATACATATACAGGGTGGCCCAAAATAAGTTGGACCGCCTACGCGGTTTTGCTAATATTTCGGCCAAAAATAAGAATTTTTTAATCAAATTTTACTGACTTAAAGCCAATTCATATCTACGTATAACTGCCAAATTTCATAAAGATATGTCCAACAGAACATAAGTTATACCACTTTTAGTGAGACCACCCATCGTTTTTTGATGATTCAAAAACACGTTATGAAAAAATGAGCAAAAAACGAGTTTCTTAAGTCAAGTTTCAAATAATTTTTTGTCGAAAGTAACATGATAACTTCTGTTCAAAATGTCCTCCACCCCTACCCAAACATGTTCTGAACCTATTTGTAAAGTTTCCGATGGTCTTGTTGATAGGTTTCAGAGGGAAGTCTTCCCATATCAACTCACAATCAGCCTTAAATTTTCCTATCGTTTTTGGACCCAACAAATCGCTGGGTATACTCACTAAAAGTGATATAACTTTTGTTCCGTTTGAAAGTTTTGTGTGAAATTTGGCAGTTACGCGTAGGTATGAATGCCCTTGAAGCCTGTAAAATTTTATATAAGAATTCCTATTTTTGGCCGATATTTGTTACCTTTTTGCGTAACGTGTTTTCGAATCATCAAAAAACGATGGGTGGTCTCACTAAAAGTGGTATAACTTTTGTTCTGTTGGACATATATTTGTGAAATTTGGCTATTATACGTAGATATGAATTGGCATTTGGTCAGTAAAATTTGATTAAAAAATTCTTATTTTTGGCCGAAATATTAGCAAAACCGCGTAGGCGGTCCCACTTTTTTTGGGCCACCCTGTATATATACATACACACATACATACATTTATTTATTTAGCTTTTGCAGAACGCGTCCAGCCACTGAACAGCAGCCTCATCAGCCACATGTAAGGCGGTTATACATACATACATACATACATACATATATATACAGACATGTATACATACTTAAATACACACCTACGTACAAACATGCATATATACGTGAGTACAAACATACATGCATACAAACATACATACAATACATACATACACATACATGCAAACATAAATACATACATACATACATACATACATAAATACATACATACATACATAAATACATACATACATACATACATACATACATACATGCATACATGTATACATATATACATATATACATAAGTACATAATACATAATACATATATACATACATATATACATACTTACATACACACATGCATACATACGTGCATACATACATACACACATGCATACATACATAGATGTATACATACATACATTCATAATACATTCATACATACATACATATCTGCATGCATTCATTTATAAATACATGCGTACACACATGCATGCATGAATACATACATACATACATGCATACTTACATACTTAGAAACATACATACATGCACACATACATATATACATACATACATACATACATACACATACATAAAAACAAACTTACATACATACATACACACACATACAATACATACATACATACATGCATGCATTCATACATACATACATACATGCATGCATACATACATGCATATATACATACATACATACATACATACATACATACATACATACATACATACATACATACATACATACATATACACATAAATGCACGCATGCATGCATGCACACATACATACATACATACATACATACATACATACATACATACATACACACATACATACATACATACATACATACATACATACATACATACATACATACATACATACATACATACATACATACATACATACATACATACATACATACATACATACATACATACATACATACATACATGCATACATACATACATACATACATACATACATACATACATACATACATACATACATACACACACACATACATACATACATACACACATACATACATACACAAAAAAACACATTGCCTCTCGGTTCTTTTTGAAGACAGCATCGGAGTTCCCTCGCATCTTAATCCTTCCGTGAAACTCTATGCAACAGGGATCGCATACAGTTACTTGTCCAATGTTCTAGTAATTCTAGTGCAACTAAAAAAGTAGAACATGAGCATCATCAAACTTCAAGCACTTCAACTGTTGTATCCGTCGAATGGCTGCAGATCCAACAGTCGGATCTGGAGCGATGGAAAATCGTTGACGGAAAAACGTCGATGGAAAAACGTTGATGGAAAACGTTGATGGAAAAACCTTGATTAAAAACGTTGATGGAAAACGTTGGTAAAAAAACCTTGATGGAAAACGTTGATGGAAGGGTAATTCACGGCGTTACGGAAAACTATGATTTGTTGCTAATCAAATCTTAAAACAACAAAATCAATGGTCTTCCAAAACGCCTTTTGTCTTCTTTGTTCAAACGGCGCAAACACTTTGTTTAATCAAGCAACTGAAGTTAGTCTCTTCCATACATATTTTGGAAGGAAGGATGTTCAGAATATGAAATCATAGCAAGTTATAATTATCTTATAAATATCGTGTAATATATAATTGTATCCATGATCGGCGGGTTTATAAGTTTAGTGGGCATATCAGGACACTTGGTATGGTTGCATGTATGAAGGGGGTTTCCCATGGAACATTTGTGCATTTCTTCTGTAGATTGGGAGAAATAGACGGTACACAATGACAGGCTCAAACAGATATATAAACAAATACAGATGTGCAAGCATGTGATATACAGAAAAACATTGTTTAGTCATCCAGATTCAGAAAGATATCAACAGGTGCAAATACAGAATGATAGATAGATGATAACGATGATATGATGATGATGATGATGATGATGATGATGATGATGATGATGATGAT